>VWYI01050105.1:0-20036 GCA_013399455.1 Anthoscopus minutus
AATTTTTCCTCCATCACTTCCTTTACTCGGGCAATCCATGGCTCATGGGGTTTTTTGGCATTTTTTTGAGGTTTTGCTTAAAAATTTAAGTTTAGGAATGCTTTAAGAACAACTGCAAGCCTCTATCAGTATTTAAATACTGTTAGCTTCAGCAGTTGAAAATAGTCCCAATGAACATGTGGATGATGACAGACATAAGTCAATCCTATCTCCAAGAGCTCAATTTTTATTCTGCTTGCCAAAGAGGAGTCTGCATTGGTAGCTTTTCTACCCTAGTGCAGGTGTTTTCCCCTCTGCCCACGGCTGTTGTGCATGACAGATGGATCAATAATGCGGAAAAAGAAAATTCTAAACTTAGAATTTAAGAGTGTTTGATGGCGATTTCCGAACAGGATAAGCAGTTTGTTTATATTATTTTGATTATCTGCAACTGCTTTATTCTTCTGTTTAAGGATTTTAAGTTAGGAATGATCTTAAGTTATAATACAGACTCAAAAGAAGGAATCTTCAAACACTGAGTAGCTGTTGTGCAAGATCACTTTGCTCAAATTAAGATGCACACCATCTGGCAGGTGTCTTGTGCCTGTCATTGGGGATGACAATCAAAACAAAGACTTTTTGAGCAAGGTTATAATATAAATATATATAAGTCTTAACTTTTAAGGATAAGATATGAGATAGATATTAGATGCAATTTAGAGGTGTAATTTTTCACAGATGGTCTCTTGTATCTTGTTTTCATTAGGCCAAACTCCAAGGTCTCATCCCGAAGAAAATATACAAAAATTGTTTTACTTAATACCTGTGAAGTAAGTTGTGACTAATCTAGTAAAACTTCTCTGGGTCAGAGCCTTGTTATGTACTTTTTCAACATTTTTAATGATTGATATCTGTTTCTCACCCATCCCAATGCCAATGTAGAAGCTTTCTTTTCCATCTTTCTAATCAGCTCTCAATGACAGTTAAGAGATACTGTAAATAATGGTCTAACTGCAAGCTTTCAGTTATGGGCTGACTCCATGAGGGAAAAAAAAGAATTAACAATTTTGAATTAAAGATCCAAAACTTTATATGTCATTTTCTAATTACTATTTGATCTATAATCAGCTATAGAGTGAACATAAAATTGGCATTAATTAACTACTCTCTGAAAATATTTATTAATTGCAATCATCAGTAAAATATCCTAATTCCAGTGAAATCTCCTGTTAACTCACACTCCCATTTCTTTAGCATTCATTGGTTTAAGTTTTCTATTATCTAAGTTGCCTATGCCTTCTGAATATAAAAGCTTATTTGTTTTGCCTTGAAAGATGTCAGACAATACAGGTATAAAATGAAAATATTTTGATTATATTTTCCTAAACTAATTTCCTTTCTTCCTAAACTAACTTCAATCTTTCCTCCCTTCCATGTCTCCCCTACACACAGAAGTTCAAAAAGAAAGTTCTTCTCCCATGCCTTACTTTCTTCTGCTATGTTTTGGTATTTTGTGAATTTGTTTTTTTATGTTATGTAACAAATTCCATGAGTTTCCATGAAAACACAGTTAAGACATATTGAAATCAAGGGGTCTAAGTTTTTATCTCTGTCACACATTTTCTATGTGCCCTGGGCTGAACCAATATTGCTGTTTCTTGTTTTGCCCTAATAAGTTTGTCATGCTATTTCTTGTAGACTAACTTGTGTTGTTTTATGCTGTTGGTAACATTTCAAGTGCAAACATAGATTCCACCTATTTATCTTGTCCCACCAATGTCCTGCATCAAAAGCTGTAGGAAATATTGAAGGTCTGCTTTGACTCTAAGAAAAGGATTGAATACCAACTCCCTGGGTAATCCTATATAATCTCTCCCACTCAACCCCCAACCTGCCATGTTACAAAAGTCATTCTTTGAGAAATAGCAGAAGGAACATATTTCAGTGTGAGGAAATTAATTTGGGTACCTGTCTATCCCTGTTGAAGAATTTCCTGTTATAGGCTCCAAGTTAAATTAATACAGACCACCACATTGTTTTTAAAGCTTTCAAATTTTTACTGTAAATATATGCAAAGATAAAAGTTCAACCAGAAAATAAGTACCATTTTCAATATATTTAAAGGTATTCTGTGAGAAGTCTCTTAAACAATGCTGGTCTAGCAAAGTTACTTTCTCAGTTTTATCTGACATATGACAGCAAATTAACCCAATCGAATTGAGCATTAGCAAGCCTCATCTGAAGCACACATTTTTCATGAGCTGTAAAGGCTCCTCCTTCAGTCTGGTATAATCACCTAATGAAGCTTATTTTAGCTAAAGAAATAGACTTTTTTTTTTGCCCTTATCTTTGAAGATTTGACCATATAAACGCCACCATTCCTTTCTAATGCATTGTTACTGCCAGTTTCTCTATGCTTTGCTGCATATATTATACAGAGAATAGTTGAAGTAACTGTTTTGAAAATTAGGATGGCAAATGATGTAAGAATATACTATGAATAGCAACAAGAAATAAAAGAAAATTTAAAAAAAAACCCTCTACCCTTTTCTAGCNTTTTTCCTCCATCACTTCCTTTACTCGAAAGGAAAAAAAAAACCCTCTACCCTTTTCTAGCCGGCTGTACTTTAATATAAATGTACAGTGTATGGGTTTACTGGTTTTGTCATAAATGTGACAGTCAGATTAATATTTCCTTATTTGAAACTGAAAATAGATATCAGGAATGTCAGCAAAAAACCTAAAACTAAAAACAATGTTTAGACAATGATTTATGATGTGAAACTCTTACATTTATGAAATACTGTGGTCTTCCCTAAAATGGTTTATATCTCACACCCACATGTGAGACACCAGACTGCTCACACATGAAAAGTATCACCACTGTAAACAATGCAGTTTCTAACTTTGTTCATAATGTCTGATGCAAAATATATTTATGACCACTTTCAACAGTACTAGTTATTTGAACAATACTAGTTCAACAATACTTTAGAGAAAATGTGACTAAATCAATGTCTTTCCTCAGCTCTCCTTTGAATAACAATATTTTGAATAACAATAATTACTTTCCATTAAGAGAATATTTAACTTGTCATACTCTCAGAGTATACCATTTTTCCATGTCAGCTGTTTTCAGAAAGTTTTATCAGGCAAAACATCAATTATATTTTCATAACAGTTTTCTGTTAAGTCAGTTCTTTTTTATGTTTTTAAGTTTTTAAACTGCTATTACAAATAACAATAATATGGTTATTTTTACTTGAGTGTAAGAAAACAATTTTTAAAATTATATAGCACAGAGGTGACACTTCAGATAATTATATAATGTTTTAGAGTGAAAATTAATCTGTTTAGTAAACAAATATCATACATACAATTAAGTGGTACTTGAATACTTTGGTTCACTAGTCTGGAAAACTAATTTTTTTTTAAAAAAAAGGAATCTATTTTAGAAGAAAAAATGGAAATTCAACCAAAACCTTTTAAATACATTCAAAAACATAAGTTTTCATTTTTAATGTTTTCAAAGTCTCAGAGTAACATGCAGTTTCAGTCAAAAAGGATTCAGGATTTCAAGTTAAAGATGGAAATTTAAAGTGGAAAGCAATTTCAGTAATTGAAGCTACAATTCATATACAACACCACTGTGATAACAGTTCTGCTTATAGATTTTGAAGATGAAATGGTTTAAGCTTACTGAAAAGTTAATGTGGATTAGAAAACCATTAGATCACTTCTGGTTTAGATTTGCAGGACATGTAAAATGTAGGTTTTTCACAGTGGAAATGACAAATCACTGTTATTTTGAAACTTTTGACCAAACCAAATCAAGATTTAAATGTCAAGAATTGGCAGTCTGAGAATTATCTGTGCTTTACTCTCCATGAAGGCTGATAATGCTTCTAATAAGCTTAACTACAGCTTTGTTTGATTTTTTTTTCCTGGGCTTTCTTTGCTGTTCTTTTACTGTTGGGTTTATTTGCTGGGGTTTTTGGTTTTTTGGTTTTTTGTCTGTATGTGGGGGGTTTGTTTGTTTGTTTTGTGTTTTTGTTGTTGTTGATTTGGGTTTTTTGGGGTTTTTTTATTTGGTTGTTTTGGGGTTTGGTTGGTTGATTGGCTGGTTGGTTTGTTTTTTGGTTTTGTGAGGGTTTTTTTGGGTGGTCATGATGATGTCCTTTTTTTGTTTTGGTTGGTTGCCTTTTTTTAGTATCTATTTTTTTAACACTCCATATCTCACCTGCATATTGGCTTAACAGATCTCAAGCCATTAAAATTTGGTCTGAATTTGTATGAAAGCTTGCAAGAGAAGAGGAAATATGATATTTGTCAAATATGGATCCACTGCCTGTCTATGTGGTGATATGCTTGCAATACACTCTGTCTGCTCCTTTGCCAGCTACAAGTCACTGGTGAAAAATACAAGTCATTCAAATCATCAGAATAATAGTCATGTTGATGAACTGGCACATTAAGCATGTTAAAATCAAGCCTATATTTCCACTGTTATATTTTTTATTCTTCTTTTAGATAATCATAAAGGCTTACTGATTAGATTTTTAGAAATCTCTTGTCTAAATATTGATATAGTGAAGTCTGGTAATTTTTAGTCGACAGAACACTCTATGGTCCTTCAAAAGGAGAAACAACAAATGCCTGAACTAATATTTTTGTGGCTTTTTGTTTTCTGAGATTATACCATGCTTAGGTGTATATAATTGCTGTGTAAAAAATAGTATTCAAATCATCATAGTTTAATTATATCTATTTAACCAAAAGTTTGACATATTCTCTTGGTCTATAAGCAGTGTAAAGAATGCTAGCTGAATAGAGTTCCTACAAAAGAATATATCAGCTATAAAAATGTATGTTCTGTTACTGCTGAATAATAAATTCACGAGTTAGTTCCAACAGATTCTGACAGTTTCTGGGATGAAATTCAAATGTAGATGAGAAAATACCTCTTTGAAGTCTTTAAAGTTGTCAAGAAACTTAGCAAAGTTGTACAGCTGCAAAGCACTGTAAACACACTGGGAACAATGGTATAAAGGCTGTTTTGTAAGAATCTATCTAGAAAGAAAATGCATTCTCTTCAAAAATACTGAAGAGTATGTCTAAATAACCATAATACACTGTATTACTTTAATGATTTCCATAATCACATGGCTTTGGATCCAGAATCTTGTGGTTATTAAAAATCTGTTCTAACATTTTCCACAAACACAGAAAATGTGATTGAAAATATAATATCTATATAGTCTATGAGAGTTTAGATTATTATCTGCATAACCTTTCCTTATATATTTAATCCACTTTACAGCTCTAGTCACAAGACTAAGACTCTTTAACTGTATACTTCACATATTTTTACTTCCCATTGCACATTAACTGGAAAATCTGATTAATCCAATTGGCAATTCTAGGTACTCCAGGGCAAACTACAAGCCACAAGGTTATTCTTTTAAAATACATAATATATTGGAATGAAAACTGGCTGAACATCCAGACCATAAAATGATAATCAGTATCACAAAGGCTAGGTGGAGACAAGTCAGTAACAATGTACCCGATGGGGCAATACCACGTTCCATTCTGTTTTCATTTCATTTTAATTTTCATTAATGATCAGGATGATGAGACAGAGTGTGTCCTCTGCAGGTTTGCAATTGACACTAAGTGGGAGAGTGGCTGGTATGTCAGAGCGTCCTGCTGCCATTCAAAGGGACCTTGACAGGCCGGAGAAATAGGCTGACAGCAATGTCAGGAAGTTCAGCAAGGTCCTTCAGCTGGGGAAGAACAATCCTGTCCACCAGAATATGCTGAGGGTTAACTGGCTAGAAAACTACTTGGGCCTCCTGGAGGATCCAAGTTGATTATGAGTCAGCAATGTGCCCTTGACATAGATAAGGTGTTAAGATCCAATTAGTGAGAGATGGCTCTGCATGAATTAACATGTAAACTGGACCATATGCCAAAGTCAGTAATATAGACACAATAAATGTGAGGTAGACAGGCAGAGAGAGAGAGAGAAAGACACAGAAAAGGATAGGGGGAGAGATTGAGAGATCAAGCAGAAGATATTGACCATCCACAGATCTGCGTTGTGCAGTGGATCCTTCTTCACCTTGGTCTTCCTGGTAATGGGCGTCCCAAGGTAGTTCAAAACATCACCTATTTATGCCTTTTTGCAAAGGGAGGAATTAATGCTCATTGGCTATGGAATTCCCTTATTCTATTGGCTAAGTGATTCCCTTGCTTCTAATGCTAATTTATCAAATGCTCAGTCTTTCTCTTCTTTTGAGTGTTGCCTGTGAGTAGGTGGTTGCAATCTTCCCCTACTAGAATTACCTTTTGCCCAGTCCAAGCTGATTTCAGCACAATTGCAGATCTGTTTTCCTTGTGGCCCATGAATTCTGCCATTATCAGCAATACATTCTTGTTCCCCAGCTTTATTTACCTACCCCAAGGCCTGAGATAACATTTGGACAATAGTACCACCTTTATTTTATCTCAAGTTCCCATCACTGCTGACTTAACAGGGAGTGGGAGGCTTTTGGTGGCCACAGATACCATCTGTCCCATAACTGGATGATTTTTGTTTGACCAATGATATGTGTACAACCGTTGCTTCTTGGCACAGTTTGCCATTGATTGAATTTTATGTTTTACCCAGGATGTGCTAATCAGATCTTGCCTCCCCAGGCCTGGAGTTAGCACCACCTTGTTGCTCCATTCTGTGATTATCCCATGGCAAAGTCCTTCTCTGGAAACAGTGTCTGAGATAGGTAATTGTGCTCTTTAAGTCCTTACAAAAGGCTAATGCTATACTGGGCTGCATTAGGAGGAGTATTGCTGGCAGGGCTCAGGAGGTGATCTTTCCCCAGCACTGGTGAGGTCACATCTGGAGTTGAAATAACAAATAATAATAATAATAAATCATGACCTTTGTCAGTTTATGTATAACTAATGACTCCCTTGATCCTGAATTTATAATATATTGCCCTGATTAGAAAGTATTTTTTAAAAAGTGTACACATATAATTTATATTGCTGTTCAAGACATTGAATACAGCTTCAAGAGAAAGATTTGTACTTGCAGTCTTTGAAATCCTGTACATCAAAGGAAACTGCAACATTTATATGATCTTTAGAACAGGTTTGCATATATAACATGCACGTAATTTCTTAAGAAAGCATATGCTCATTTTTTGCTTTTCTCATATCTGAAGTCATTTCATAAAAAAACAGAGGCAGAAAGCTTGTTACAAGGCTGTTCTCTTTCTCCTCTCTCAGTATCTACCTCTACTAGTATACACATCTGCTGCCAGCCAGAATCTTTCAGGGCTAGCTCAGTCACTCCGGCATGCACCAAGAGCGGAATGGACCAGGATAGCAAGGTGAATCCTGATCCAGCTTAGAGCCCAAGGCTCCACAACACAAGATGATTATGCAGCCAAGGACAGGAACAAGGACAAAGAGAGGCCTCTCGTGTGATTTCCAAAGGACTTTACTGCCCAGAAGGGACAGGAACGAAAAAAAGACCACTACCAGACTCCAGCAACTGATATATGGGGGAGGAACAAGGGGAGAGTACAAATGCTGAGGCAATGAGGGAGACTTAGGGGAGGAGTAGAAGGAGGGGTTTACAGAGTACAAACCAATAAGGGAACACAGTGGGAGAGAACAGGTTACATAAACCAACGAAGCACTGAGTAACAAAGGATGGACAGGGAACTCTCTGGACCAGGGGGTTGGTATATAAGGGAATTGACAGGTAGTGGGAGCAGAAACAGGGAACATTCAGGAATAAGGGGTGGGTATTGGGGTGGATTGGCCATCAGGATAGGAGGGCACAACTGGAACTAAACTTTTAACAGAAGAAACGTGGGGAGGGGTACAATTTTACAATACAAAAGGTAATGAAACCAAATACAATGAACAAAAATGCACCACAAATCATATCAACTATCTTGTTATGNATACAATGAACAAAAATGCACCACAAATCATATCAACTATCTTGTTATGCTAGTAGGATAAAAACAAATGTATGTCATCATCTTTATCTGCTTCTCCCCTCTGACAGAGGCATATGAAGAATACAAGTTATACTTAAAGATAAATTCCTCGACCTCTTGAAAGATTACTAACAATGATAGTGTTTCTATTCATAGATCCATTTTGCTTTTCTTTAAAACTGATGTGTCAGGACTAAGAGAAAAGCCAAATATCCCAGGAAAAATGTGAGTAACATTTTATTTTCTCTTTCTGTCTTAATTGCTTGAATTATATTTTGAAGTGATTTTTAATTCTTTACTGTTCTAGAATTAAAAGCTTCTTTGACACTAATGTTATAGTAAAATCTTTGCACACTAAAATTCTTCGCAGAGTAAATATAATTTTAGTTCCTCTCCATACTTTTTCAGTTTTCACTATAAAGAAAAGAAAACCATGTGAAATTCCTTTCTTATGATGTCCAAAAGCAGATACTAATCTTAACCAATAAATGCCTCATTTCAAACATAGCAATCATCAAAGAAAAAACAAAATATAGCTGTTTTCCAGAAATGTATGCAGTGTTTAACCTCACCTATCCTTAGTAATTTCATCTTTTCATTTTCACTGAGAAAATATTTTTGATTTCCATTATTCGTGTATATCCTATCTCGTGATGTCCCCAGACATGGGTATTGTATTTTATTTTCCTCCTGCAGAGCTTTAAGAACATTTACTTGATCATCCTTTGCCTCTTGCAGCTCCTGAATGTATTTTGTTCTTTTGTGTCCTGTTTACTCACACATGTTTTCTTAATATCTCAATTTGTTTAAGCCTTTTCATGTTTCAAGCTGGCCTTTGTCTTTGTCTTCTACATCCTTCCTTGGTTTCCTTTTCTGCATTACATAACTCTGTAAAAAATTTGCAGGTATCTTCAATTTATCAGGGTCTTCCATATTTCTTTTGCTATGCATATTTATTTAATATTATTTTCTCTTGTTGCGGGACCACTGCAACAGCTTTTGCTGGTGTAAATGACTGTTGGGAGTATGCCAAAAGCAAAATAATTTGGACAACATAGATAACCAAGTAAATGCATTTCATACTGTCAAGGGAAGTTATCTGTCAGTTAGTTTATGGGTTTTTTTTTCCATGGTAATCTATGTCTCATAATTGCATATATTGGTATATTTCTCGTATGACAAAATTCATAGTTACCTGATTATAGAGCAGTCAACTAGGGCCCAGCTTCCATTTAAAAATATAGTGAAAGCAATTAATACTTTTTCTAGAAAAGTTCCATTTCTTTTTATTTCAGCCATAAGTTTGGGTGTGGAATTTGCTATTTATATAAGCAAATGTTGCAAAAAAGTGTCATACCAACTGAAATATAAACCAACACAATTAACATACTCATGTTCATGATAAAGTGTCTTGTGTGAAAAATTCTACCAATGCTACCTACCATTAGGGTATCAAATTAAAGAGATAGGTATACTTAAATGATGTCTTTGAACTATGTGTGCTGAAAATATATCTGAGGATAAACAGTAACCTGAACAAATCAAGCGGGCTAAAATAATACTTCTTCTGCTGATCTAGAATTAAAGAACATAAGTAACTATATAGACTCATGTCAAATTTTGGGAAAATAAAAAATAAAAAGTACTATTTTATAACCCAATTGATAAAATATTGGATTTTAACCCTGCCGATTAGTCAAAAATAACCAGATAAAAATTGAAACAGCAATTCAACCAAAATGACATATGAGTAACAATACTAAAAAATAAAGAGGTGCTTGAATATGCCACTGAAAACTAAGAAAAAATTACTTGTATACTATTTTATGTACTACTATAGTAGAATAACATTATTAGATACCCAATCCTCTGTGTTTCAGATGTGGAAAAAAGTTCCAAGTTATATAAGAAATCATATAGAGTGTAGGTTTTCAACAGAGGGAAGAATGAATATATTCAAGATATGAATACACTTTGAGGCATCATGACAGTGAAACATAAATGCATCTACTGAGATTACAAGTTAAGTTCTTTTGATGAACTACCCTTGCATTTCATTTAAGAAGGAATAAGAAATGACAAAAAAGAGAGCTAGAACTTCTATGTAATCACAGTTCTTTGTGACAGAAGTGAAGAACGGCATTGCTGACCAAAGGGTGCAAAGAAACAAGCCCAAAAGGCCGCTGCTTCTCAAGAAAATCCACTAATTCTTGAAGGGTATAAAGCTGCCCAGCTTCCAAAGACAGGCAATAGAGGGAGACAATAGCAGAAATGTGATCTTACAGCATATTTCAGACTGAAAAAGCCACATGTAAAATGATGAATATCCCATTGTGGCATTTCTAAGCTGAGGATTATCATATGACTAAATAATTGATCACTTGTTCATGTTGTCTTTGTAGTGAAAGAATCCATGTGAAGTGACAGAATTGCATCAGAAGAGAATAGAAAAAACCCATCACAGACCTACCATAGTGATAGTTAGACAATTTATATATGAGCTATAATATCTAATAAGCATATTACATCTGAAATATTCAGAATTTCTTCAGTGCATTTTAAGTGACTGACTAATGAATTCTTATGTAAGGATAATGCCCAGATCTCTTGAATAATCAGCAAAGAAGAGACAAACCAGAGTGGAATGAATCAGTATATTAGAAGAAGCATAACACTGCTTTCAGGAAAAACTTAGACAACTAAAATCTACTAGAACCAATACTGAGGCTTATTTTGAGTGTTTTGATCACCACTTCAATGTTTGCCACAGACTTCCTAAATAACAACTGGGTGCATATTCTCTTTCATTAATTTAGCCTTATGGCTTTAATTAATATACAGATCCTTCATAACAACTTCAATACACGGAAATAGTCTGTGTTCATCCAACACTTTTACCTTTTGCAGACAGTGCTAGTGCTCTTACTCACTAAATCTCCATGGGTGCTTCAGATGCATGATTCCAAGCACTCGTGTAGTAAATTGTGTTCAAAAGTTATTCCTGTAATCTCCTAGAACCATTTTGATGCTGTCCTTCACCTACTTTACACAAATACTTCCAATATATATCAAGACGTTATGGCTATAAAGTGTGTACTTCAGAATGGCCAGTCTAAACAAGGAGCCACCTGAGCAGTCAGGTATGATAATGCCAGTTCAGAGTAGCTTATTCTCTTCATTCTCAGCTTGGAGATGCCAGAAGGGGGAGGCTGAGTTGAGCACCAGGTATGTTTATAGAAACATTATACAAGGCTTGAAATTCTGCTTGGCAGTTAGTTAGAAATCTGTATGTGAACCAACATGCAAAAGTATGACAGTTAATGGAACAGGAAATGGAATTGCAAGACATTAATGCAGAAAATGCCTGTATTTAACATTCTGTTCTCATCTGCTTCAGTACCGCAGAATTTTACCTCTAACTTTGAATTACAAATCTCAAATGTAAAATTGCACAATATCAATTGAACTACAAAGGAACAACCCATTAAGAGCCATTATATTTTCATTTCTAGATAATTTTTCAGAAAACATTCAGTCAATTGCTTTGTTTACATTTTTCATACTGTGGAAGTAGTAATTAAAGCCAGAGATACAAAAGAAATACATTAATGCCTTTTTTCAAAACTGCAACATTATAGCGGATAGGCTAAGCTGAAGAAGTGCTGGAAAGCATTAAGGATCAATTTTTCTTAACATTGCATGAGAACTTAACAAGGTAATATTGACTACCTTAGCTGTCTAAATCAATGCTGACTGATTAAAAATCCACTTAGAACTACCACCAATAAATCCACACACCATCAAAAAAAAATTTTAATTCAAAAATTTTGATAAGAGGGAACTATTCTTTCCTCTCTTTGGCTGTCTTTTAAAATTGATTAGTCTTCAGGGCAGAGAAATGTACAGAAATTTTAGGAGCTACTACAAGAAAAATTGTTATAAATGGAAAACTGCCAAGGAAAAAACTCAAAGAAAAATTGACAAAATAAAATGTGAAGATTAATACATTAGTGAGAGACACAGAAGAAGAGAGACAGAGAAGTGCACACTGAAGTGCTAAGTGAAACTTTATATCAAGTGTCATCAGCTGCCAGTTATAAAACTTGGGTAGTTTTAATGGACTTTTCAGTTTTCCAAAAGTCTTTCTGGGATTATTTTTCTGAATTATTCTTTAAACTGTAACTATAAAATTATATGTTTCTGAGGACTGTACTGAGGATGTATGACCATTGCCCATTTTAAAAGGAACCTATAGGAGTGTTTCTAGTGCCTAAAAGACTACAGAACAAAACATAAAAAATTATATTGCAAAGAGAATATTAAATATTGCACCTCAGTTTTGTGTCCATATTTTGCTTACAGTATAAATGATAGTAGTCATATTTTGAGATAAATGAAAGATTATCCTAACAAAATGAAGATTTTTTAGCTGTCAACTATTGGGCTTTTTTATACCACAGGAAGAGGGAAATGAGAGAAAATGATAGTTCTGTCCCATGGAGGTAGTCCCTGGTGCAGATAGAAAGCAGGATAAAATCAGTCATCACTACAGCAATTGTCTTATTTGAAAAGGATTGGTCAAAAAGTAGCAGGCTATCATTCAGGCAAGATCTTTGTCATTGTTACTTGCATTTCTCTATATTTATAGCACATTGTTTGAATTTAAGCCTGTATCATTACTGACTTCTTGCATATGTTCTAATGAGAAGTTTCAGTGGGTGATCACTTAATTTGTGTCATGAGGAACAACATAAGTGGGTGAAAACTTGCCAAAGGGGCATTCCAAGACTTTCAGAGAGGGTATTTTTAGCACCTGGACAGCATACTGTGTTTCATCAAAAAGCATGTGACCAGAAAATCAAAAAGGTGACTTTTTTCCATTCATACAGCACTTGCAAAACTCTATCTGAAGAATTAGATACCATTTTGGGCCACCTTGTACAAGGCAGGTGCTGACAATCTCAAGAAAGTCCAGTGAAGAGGTGGTAAGGGGATCTGGAACATATGACACAAAGGCACTGGTTCAATCATGAAATTAAACTTTCCTTAAGCAAGAGGTCAGACCCAATGAGTTTTGGAGGTCTCTTCCAGGAGGAATTTTATCATGATCCTATAATTTGCAGGATGAAAATCAGATTTCAGATCTTTGCAGGCCCCACAGAGAAAAGTAATTAGCACTTTGAGAGAATACATGCAGGTGAACCCATTCAATAACCTGTCTGTAGGATAATTCTCCTTTATTATAGGCAAGCATCAGCAGTTTAGGAAGACTGCAAGTACTGCCTTTTGTGTAGCTCACACCTATGAACGTGTACAAATCACTTGCACATACTGAAGCAGACTCTGTTCTCCTATGTTCCCAGCATTGGCAAGTGCTCACAAATTTCTGATCTGACTTTTGTTGTGGCTCTTATTTCCCTTTTGTCACTCATTTTCTTATCCAGCTTAGCCATGCTGGCAACTTTGAGAGTCTGACTGCACCCAGTCCAAACGAACAAGTGAAGCTTATCAGAAGTTACCCTTTTTTAATTTTTTTTGTGCCTCTGATCATAGAACTTGAACTTTTGTCCCTTTATCTTTTATCAAAACAAACTTTCAAATCTTCTGAGTACAGCAGCCTCAAGAGTAACGGTATCAGCCTTTCTCAATCACACATGGCTACAACGATTTTCTCACTGCTCCTTTGTGCATGGTGTGGGAAAGCACTGCTTGAATGAGAAACATAGGAAAATGTTACAATACCCCTTTACAGCAAAAACATAAAAAAGGAAGAGTCTGCTGAGACTTATGCACTTGAAAGGATGTCCTTGAATGGTTTTAGAATGGTCTGCCATTATGGATGCAGCATAATTCAAAGATGAATTGAAGTTAGGTATTTAATGGAAACTGTATCAGAACAGTGAATAGACTTTTTTGCTGAAATCTTGTCTCATTTGGAGTGTTCTTGCTGTTTAAAATTGCATATAAGGCATAATATTTTCTTCTATTTAGTGTTTTATCTTTCAGAAAGCTACCTGCAAGGTGAGCGTGAACAACTGAGGACTGCTCACTATTTTCAGAATGTTCAGCATCTTAAAGAATTGGCCAGTGCCCCCCTGGAAATGCTCTTTATTTTGATGAAGGGAAAAAAATTATAATCATGCATGCAGAAGAGGAAATTGAACCAATCATGTCTGTTAATAGATAGTACACAAAAAAATCAAAGCAGAAGCATATTATGGGCATCTAAAATAGGGAATATCACTCAAAGAGCCATAGATGACACGGACTGATAAAGGTCCTGAGGGGGAAAAAAAAAGAATAACAACACTGATTGGCAATCTGTGACATGCCAAGTGAACAGCAGGAGTGTGGGAAACAGTGTGTGCTTTTTAGAGAAAATTTACTATGCAGAGGTAGACCTTCCAGCTGAGCAGGAATGGAAGCATGAATGTGAGAGACTGATGCAGAGATCATTATTGAGGGTTGCTACCAAGTCTGAAAAATAATGGTGAAAAAAAAGTAAGGAAAATAACATTCATTCACCATCTCAGAGTCCTTAGGACAATAAAATCATTGTTTAAGGTGTATTACCAGATATTTTCCTAGTTTGCCAGCGTATTTATCTGTTAAATTAGTATTTTTGTTGATTGAGCTATAGTGGAAATAATACTAGCAGACATGAAGGTAAATTGTAAATTGCTTTATGGAGGAAGTCTGTAAATAGTGTTCATAACACATAATCTGTAACAGGATGAAGTGTAATGAAGTATTTTGCATAATCATTTAAGAGAAATGAATGAGTTTTATTCAAGATTAAAACATATTCTCTTACTTCTTAAGAAAATACCTTATGCTTTTTATGTATTGCTCATTTTTTAAAATTCTTGCTTTGTTTGTTGATATTCAGTTTTCATGGACACTAAATTAAAGTAATAAATATTTATAGTCTTTCTCTGATCATACTCTTGAGATTAAATGTAGTGGGTCAACATGCATAAACCATTGACATATATGTCTACACAGAAAAATTAAAGAAAAATTTCACTACAGATATATGAGTATGCTGAAGAATTTCAGAACACATTAAGGAATGTAAAGAAAAATTAAATTTTTTCTTCTGCTTTCTGCTATACTGTTATGGTCATGCCTCTTTAACTTTATTAAACACTTATTAATCCAATTTCACCACAGTGTCATGAAGAAATCAATACAAGGGACTGTGTGAATCTAATTTTATTTATTACAAAAATTCAAAGCATATCCTAGAAGGATAGATGAAGAACATTTTTCTCTTTTTCAATAGTAGAACTGCAAGCACTGCAACTAGAAGGATCGCTATAAATATTTCACTCATGAGAAATGTGCACAGGTTTTTCAGGGTTAACAAATATATTCACTACAAATTTTTGTCCCTTGATTCCAGTCACAAGATGCTATGAGTCTAGGTCTTGTCTGATTTTGAGAGACATCATGGAATGATTCTGTGTCTCTCTACTTCTCAGGAAATATTTACTTCCTAGGTACTGTTAGACTCAATAGTAGTAGCATTTAACTTATTGATTACATGAGCAGACATTTGAATGTCTCCAGTAAAATCTTGAAAATCTGTCTTATCAGTTACAGCTATTTACGGTTATCTGGTTTTGATTGGTTGGCTTTTTGTTTCCTTACAATGTATTTAAATATTGAAAGCTTCTGTTTTAGTGAGAGCTATGTGTAGATTATAGATAAAGCTTTTTGGAAGCCGACCATTAGATTTTTATTTTAACAAAATATGAATGTGAAACATCTATGAGTTTATATCCAAAAATGGGTAGCTATTTAACTATTGACAGTGACATTTGGTTATCTACCTAACTAGTGACAGAATCAAACAATTCATACAGCAAAGTAAAATAATGAGACAACAAAAATCACAATTTTACATTTGTTAGACAAGCACATTCCCATTTACTGTCAATATTTCAAAGCTGGAAAAAGCTGAGACATGATAATTCTTATAAGATATTTCCAGTCTAAACTTTTGTTTTAATAGTTTTAAACTTAACTTTTAATAGTCAAGTTCATCCTATGAACTATATAAGGGAAAATCCTTTAACAGAAGTAATTCCATGTTCCCTATAACCTTATTCATTAAAAGCATTGATATAGTAATTTGACTATTCCCACAATGAATTTGACTATTCCTACAATGAGTTTAACCACTGCTTAATGTCCAGATGGAGATCAATGATGAGTTGTGTCCCTCAGGGGTCCATATTAGGACCAGTAGTGTTTAATGTCTTCATCAATGGCACAGACAGTGAGACTGAGTGCACCCTCAACAAGTCTGCAGATGATCTCATGCTTAGCAGAGCTACTGACATGCCAGGTCATGTTATCATCTAGAGGGACTTGGAAAAGCTTGAGAAGTGGACTCATGTAAAACTCATGAGGTTCAGCAAGGCCAAGTTCATGAAAAGCTGGATGTGACCAAGCAATGTGCGCTTGCAGGCAGAAGGCCACCTTTTTCCTGGGCTGCATCCAAAGCAAAGTGGCCAGCAGGCTGAGGGAAGTGATTCTACCCCTCTATACCACCTGAAATACTGAGACCCCACCCGGAATACAGCATCCAGCTCTGGAGTCATCAGTACAGAAAAGACATGGGTCCTTTGGAATAGGTCCAGAGGAGAGCCAAAAAAGTGATCATAGGGCTGGAACACCTCTTCATTGTGAAAAGCCTGAGAGAGTTGCAGTTATTCAGCCTGGAGAAGGAAAGGTTCCAGGAAGATGTCATTGAAGGTTTTTAGTACTTAAAGGGGATTTATAAGCAACAGAGAGGTAGATCTTTTAATAGGTCCTGTATTGATAGGATAACAAGTAATGGTTTTAAAAAAGAGGGTAGATTAAGACTCCATATTTTTTTATGAGAAGAGTGGTAAAACACTGGAACAGGTTTCCCAAGAAGGTCCCATCCCTGCAAACATTCAAGGTCAGATTGGGCAGGTCCCTGAGCAACTGGATCTAGATGAACTGTCCCTGGTCATGGAAGGGATGACCTTTAAAGGTCCCTTTCAACCTGAATCATTCCGTAATTCTATTATTTGGTTTCAAAAGAACTAGGCTGCTATAACAAGTTCTAAGGCAAGCGGCATCTGGGGACAACCAATAATTCCCGAAGAATATAAATCTCCAGGTATGCAATCAATTTAAGAGAAACATTAAACTCTCTGCTTGCCCAGTGTAGGACAATAAAGTCATGTTAACACTGTAACTTCTGCAGTATTCAATGGGTGATGTTAATTAGATTCAAAAATGGAAGCTATGATTTCCTCACTGAGCAGTCTTTCCTGTACTTTTTCAGGGTAATTTTCCCTGTGGCACTCTTTACAACTCCTTCTATTCTAGTTCTTGCCTTTATTCTCTTTGTCCTCATCTGTAAGGTCACTGAAGTAGCAGAGTATTTTGTACATCTCCAGCTCTATTCAATAAATAATAAAAGTCAGAAAATGGACTTTCTTTTATATCTATTTGCTGAAGTCCATAAATACTAAGCTTTATTACAGGAAGTTGTGGACATTTTTAAGATTAGAGAGTGAGAGAAAAAAAAGGGTATCTGCAGTCTGTCACAGAAACTCATATATAATCAGAACTGAATATTGAATGAAAAGAGTGAAATCTGTACACTGCCTATTGTCATTGCTTATAATATAGTATACTCCCCAATTGTCTTACTGCTTTCAGAAAGGAGGAATGCCTTAAATTTTGATAATGCAATGCAGAAACTTACAATGATAAATGTCTTATTAGGACATCACAAAATGGTATATAAGTTGGCAACACAGTTGCCTTAAGATATCATACAAAGACAGTAGTAGGGTTTTTTTTTCCCATTTATCTATTCATTGTTTTTAGTGTAATGACAGCCTAAAAAGTCTGAAAAAGGTCACTGTTAACTTTCAGCAAGTGGTGCCATTTACTAACAATAAATCCATGTGGGCTATATTCAGAAGTCTACCCCCATATACTTATACCCTAGAAAACTCCCAGGCAGAGCTACTTTGTATGTCTGCTGGCTTTGTGACCAGAGGTCCAGTCTGAAAGCTGAACCTGAAGGATTTCAAAGATATCTGCTCCAGGGAACTTAACATCTTAACATTTAGGTCTTTTTCATGAATTAGCATTTAAATGTGGGTCAATAGTTCTTATCTGAGTCAAGCATGTGCACCATGGAGAACAGGTTCAGTCAGTCATGCTGTTTTGCTTCCATCCTTCATTGTCCATTTTAAGTAGTAATGCATACTACAACTCTTCTTGCTGCCTAAAGTATCACAGATTCTAATAAAAAATAACATTAGAAAATTTTTATCTGTTAACATCTTTAGTACATGATTACCTAATCTCTGAGAAACTTCTGAATAGATTAATCCCACACAGGTTTAAGTGTTATGCCAGTTCTAAAAGAGTAATAACCTTTCATGATTAGTGATTACTGATCATTATAGAGAATTATAGCGATACCACCTTGGGTCCTGGGTAAAATCAGATAAAAGATAGCAATGAAAACAGAGAATAGGCATTAAATGCATGTCGAACATATTTATGTAGCTATTTTCAAATGCAATGTAGATTTGAAAACCAATTAGGACATAGCAAGGTGCAAAGTATGTCAGCCAAAGTAGAATTCTCCATTTTGCCGAAAGAAGTCTCCACTTTGTCTTGGCAAAGTGAAGTACAGATTTTAAGGAACAGGTAAAATTTATTGAGAATAAAGTGCATAAAAATTATTTTTTAATTCTGTGCCTATCTGTAAATAATGTTTCAATACTCATACATGTATTCTACAGTCTATGCATTAGACTAGTACGCCTATACTTGCTGTCTTCCAGTATGACCAGTTTGAAATTTCCTACTAGGACCAAGCAAAACCTCACAGCAAAGTTTAGCAAATGTCACCCCATCAAAGGGAGGGTTTAAGATTTATACTGACACTTTAAGGACATTAAAAGGAAATGGAGATACACTAATGAAGATGCTTAAGGCAGCAGAGGAGAGCACGGCAAAGCCAAGAATCAAGCTGATATATGCTGCGCCTAAACAATTGTTTCATTCACTATTTCACCCAAAGAAAAGGGTTTAAAAAGTCTCAGAATATGAGACTGCACTTCTGTTATTTCTAAAATTAAAATATCAGGAAAAAGGTTTAGTGAGAGAAATATTTTATTGAAATATCGTTATAAGCAGTAACGATCTCTGGTATTTACCACCATTGTAAATACCTTTTTTTCTAAAAATTTGTTCAAAACAAACAGGAGACAGAAGCCATTTAGTGCAGTTCTGTTCTTATATAATCACCATGCCTGCAAATTTGTTTTATATTTAATTAAATGATTGCACATTACAGTTAAAATGAAAAGTAATTGCCATTTGATTAATATTAAATTAATGGCCTGAAGGAATTCACCTTTGTTTAGACTCTGGTATTATTAAGAGAAAAATCATTTTCAAAGAATGCTTGATTTATTAAGCATAGAAGATGTGAAAATATCTCATGTAATTAGATGATCAAAGACAGAGTAGTGTTAAATGGAACTGCAAAGCAAGTCAAGTGGGATATGCAGTGATATCAGTCCAGTCACATAAATTCACTGTTGCTAGGAGCTTTGATACCAGCCAGAAATATGCTGAGAAAATTAATTAGAAAAAAAGCATTACTGAAGACATAATACCACTGATTGTCATTACCCATCATCTTAAAAGGACTCACATAATTTGATAAATTTTCTTATTAATGTGGAAACATGGATTAATGTTTGCACAATAATAGTATATTTCACCAGTTGCTGTCAGAAATTAAAATTAAAAATAATTAGTTACAACCTGTAAATTTAGTAAATTATGGAAACCACTGTCTAAATTAAGCTAATCTGCAGAGACAAAATATTCAGGTCATCCACCCTAGTTTGTTCCTTTTCAATGTGAATGCTGCTTTAATATTTATCTCAGTTGGGTGTGTTCTTATTTGTTTAATTTGCCTTTGTTGACACCCTTGTGTGGAGAGCGTAGTTCAGAAGTAGT
>VWYI01050107.1:4868-46993 GCA_013399455.1 Anthoscopus minutus
CAAATTTTTAGCACCTTAAAGTTACTTTTAAAAACAACTCAATCAGAGTATTTCTCCACCTTTTCCACAAATTTGAAATCTTAAAAAAATGTGTGCATATTCAAGGCCAGAAGCCTATTATGCTGTGGGATGATATAAAGTCTCTTTATTTTAAAACCCTGCAGGTTTAAAATGGCATATTTCCACCTCTGAAAAGGATCATTACCAGGATTTCACTGAGTATACTGCACTCTGAAAATGCATTTTTGATGCGCAGAAATTATTTTAGATCTCATTTAGTTTCTTTTTTCGTGACTACTTCCTTACCCTGCATAAAAGTAGAACAATTACAACTTTGATATTAGGGGTTAGGAACTTCAAAAATGTGTTTCAATTTAAATTCAAGTAGCAAGCTCCTTCTCCCTTAAACCGTAGTGAGAAACTGTTATCATTATGTTTTATAGGGTTTTATTGCATTTATTAAGAATGATGTTAATTTCTCTCCTTCAGAATAAGTATACACAAAAAAAATTTTTGACACTGAAAGACTCCATATTAGCAGAAAAATTACAGCTTTTATGCTATTTATATCCTTATGATAAACTGTGAAGTGATTCACTTGATTATTACTGTCCCGTTCTCTATATTTAATACTTATACTCTGTTCAATGTTATTTTCTGAACTAGAGCTCAGAAATGGGTGGTGGTTTAGTGGTATTTCATGATTTTCCATCATTCCTTTTGGATATTTCAAGATTACGACGAGAAAGAATGACAGCCCATCAAAAAGAAGTAGTCCAAATGGAGAGTGTTGCTAGAGAAATAGATGAGGCTACCTACATGCAGATTTTTAAGAAGCTGCTAATAACATAAAGTTTATTATTGAGTGATTCCATGGCACCCTGAAGACAGAGAACATTATCCCTACTTGAGCTTTAAAATCACAGAACCATTTCAGTTGGAGCAGACCCCTATGATCACAACGTCTAACCTTTAATCCAGGACAGCTGCTACCCTTTAAGCATTTCCAGGGATGTGACCCAACCACTTCCCTGGGCAGCCTGTTCCAATGCTTGACAGCCTTTTGATGATTAAATTTTACCTAATATCTAATCTAAACCTCCCATGGTGGAACTTGAGTCCATTTCCTCTTTCCTATCACTTGTTACCTGGAAGAGGCCAACACCCACCTGGCTGCACCCTCCTTTCAGGATGTTGCAGAGATTGATAAGGTCCTTCCTGAGCCTCCTTTTCTCCAGGCTGAACACCCCCAGCTTCCCCATCTGCTCCTCATGGGAATTGTGCTCCAGACCCTCACCAGCTCTGTTGCCCTTCTCTGGGCTTGCTCCAGCTCCTCAAAGTCTGTGTTGTAGTGAGGACCCAGAAATGATGACAGGATTTGAGGTGTGGCCTCACCAGCACCAAGTAGGATGATTTCCATTGGGAAAATGGAAATCCCTTTGCAGTGGAGTTGGTACTTAATATAAGAATATCTTAAAACATGATGTCTGATAGAATATCTGTGGGTGGAGATATTAGCATGCTTAGCATCAATGTTTCCATATTAAATATGATTTGTAAGAAAAAAATCAATTCTGTGTTACAATGAAATCAAGACAAGGCAGGAGAAACAGAGAAGTAGGAGAAAAAAATTTTTAAAAACCACAAAATGGCAGTTTCTCAAAATAGTTAGAAAATTCCCGTGGGATATAATGATTCAATGTCTTTATCTGTTTAAATCAGGAACTATACTTCAATTTCTCAGTCTCACATGAGTCATGTCACTGCTGTATATCATATATTCTGGTCCCAGTATGGGGCCAGAAAAAGAAAATCTTTTTTCTATTTTTGGCTGATATATTTAAATCCATCTAACTTCACACTTTGTGCCAATGTAAGGATGCTTCCTACTGAAGAATTTCAAGCAAAGTCTATGCAGGCTTATACTCAATAAAATACAACTCAGCATTCTATCTTAGAAATGGGTGACCTGACCTTTACATTGGTAGTCATATGTCTAAAAATTGCACAATAACTTAATGACATCAATTTAAAGTCTGTAGCCAATGGTGCAAGAAGCACAGAAACAAAGAGCTTGTGGAATGCTATGATAGGACAATATCAGCCTACAGAGAAAGGCTGAAAGTGTAAGAATAGTAAAGTAAGCTGAAAGTTTACCCACAAGAACAATTATGAGTGAAGGGGAAAAATTTTAAAAAGGAAGTGAAAAAAGATTTAAAAAGACAGATAGAGTTATGGAGTTCAGTTGGATAATTTTCTACCTGACTGCTTGGATGAAAAACAGAGATGTACTGACCTTGTCCATCTGCATTTCTGAGAAACTCAAATTGTCAATCTGCTTCAGTTAACCAAAAAGCCTAGGCTGAATAGTTACTAACTGAACCCTAATCACTCATAAAATGTTTCTTAGCATTACAAAAAGGTCAGAATTGTTCCTTGCAGGTGTGTTCTACTATTCATCCTGAAAACATCACTTTCCAATATCAGATGGCTGAATGGCTTTAGCTAAAATAAGGGCAGAATCTAAATTGCCACTAAAAGCTTTCAGTAAATTTTTTCTCCTAATTTCCCCACATATTTCAAAAGAGCTTTGTACTTCACTGACTTGTTTTTCATTTTCCCACTTCACTTTCTACTTCTGGCCAGGGCCACGGTACAAATATGAACTTCTTGACATCAAAGGTTGTTTTTTAGATTGTAATTATTCAAATAAATGAAGCCCTCATCTCCTTTTGACTATGACTTTCTAATCTAAATAGAAAAAAGAATTACTAAACATATAAAGCTCTTAGAAGCATCCAAAGGAAGGACACAAAGATAGTGAAGGGTCTGGAAAGAGAAGCCACATGAGGAGCAGCTGAGGTCACTGGGTTTGTTCAGCCTGAAGGAGTCCGAGGGGACACCTCACAGGCACAGCTTCCTCATGAAGGGAAGAGGAGGGGCAAGCATCAGTCTCTTTCCTCCTGTGACCACTGACAGGACCCAAGGGAATGGCCTGAAACTGTGCCAGGGGAGGTTTAGGTTGGATGTTAGAAAAAAGTTCCTCACCCAGAGGGTGTTTGGGCACTGGAGCAGCTCCCCAGGGCAGTGGTCACAGCACCAGCCTGGCAGGGCTCAGGAAGTGCTTGGACAATGCCCTCAGAGACATGGTGGGACTCAGGGTGTCCTGTGCATGGGAATCGTGCTCAGTCATCCTGATGGGTCCCTTCCAACTCAACATATTCTATGATTCTATTATATTTGCAGTTCATGTTTTTCTATTTTACCACAATTAATCAAAACTTACTAGTTATCAATATTTTAAATAATTTTCAGTCACTCCATCCATTAAAAGTGCTAATAATGGTTTATATAATGTTAAGTTTAATAGCCTCTTCTTCCAATAAAAACTGTCTGAATTACAGTGGGATTGAAAGACTGATTACAGTAAATGAAAATTACTATAGATGGACTGGTTGAATGTTGTACCTAACATTCTACACCAAGTTCTCTGATGTTTTTCCATTTCTCTTTTTCTAAGGATCATTTCAGGTATCTGCAAATGTACATTTTTGAGACTGAACAAGTTCTCAAGTGTTATTTTCTAGAGTTGCTAGTTTTTGAAGCAGTGAGAGAGGATGGTCACATAGACTCCATTTTACATTGGACTGATATATTTCCAGGTTCATTTGTGAGATTTTTCCTTTTAACATATAGTTGAATATGTTAACTTGAATTAATTTTGCCTGCAAAGTAATTTCTTCCTAATGCTAAAGTAAAGTTTAAAAGTTGTGGATTGCCCCCACCCAGGGAGGCAGAGATTTGACTTTAGATAAGCGGTGTTAAAGCGAGAGGTGTGGCTTTAAAACAGGGAAGAGTAGATTCCACCCCTCTGCCTTGGCAGAGGTGTCCTATAAGCCTGGGAAGAGTTGCTCCACCCCCAAAATCCCTCGTGGGTTGTTAGCCCAAGGTTTTCTGCCTTTCTTATGTTGCTACTCATTGTATTCTGCATTAACTCCTCCTATTGTACCCCTATTGGTTTGTGCCCCTGGGACTTCACCCTTAGTGTGTCCTTATGGGACCCAGATCCTAAACTCCACCCTGACTCTGTCCCATAAAGCCCACCACCCTGCTTCTGTTCAGGGCTCTCCATCTCTCGTTCATGCTGGGTTAAATCCTGTGCTGGTCATGCACAGTAAATGGATTCCTGAGTTTAACCACGTGGAGACCCATCTTGTTGAATTCCCATGTTGGTCACTGGTACTTGTAGCCTCCCTGGCCATGACCCTGCTGCAACAACAAGCCCCTTCTAAGTATTTGCAAAGAGTTTTAATGTCATTTATCAAGAAATCAAACACCTATCAAGAGCTTACTTTTACTTCAGTTGATACAGGTCACCCTAATTTTAGTCACAAGATCAGTGGCTTAGAGAACAGGTGCCAAAGAGGCTTTTGTGAATCTCAGGCTGGTTTGGGACTGGCAGTGGGAAGAGTCAGATCTCCCTCCTTGCTGCTTATTCCTAATTTCTGTGGGAGCAGAACCTCCTAATTTTTGATGAGGAAAGGTACTGGAAATGTGTTATGGAACCTCTGAACACAGCACTTCACATCTTCAAATAACAGAGCTTGAATCTTGAGTCATTTATGGTAGACATAAGCCCATGATATTATCCTGTAGCATATATCTACAGCATGCAAAATTCCTAAACTCCAACTGCTTTTGAAAGCACAGACTTCTATTTTTTAAAAATAAAACTTAGTAGGGTTTTTTTTCCAATTTATTACAGACAAATGAAAAAAAATGAAAAAAAAATCCATTAATATCAAGAGACACTCAACCCCAGTAAGCCTCCATGCCTGCCAGTACAGAAAATGGAGTATCTCTCATCAATTGGCTGGTGTTTTTCTGGCAGTGCAAGTAGTCCTCGTGGTTTTAGCTTCCTCTGAACCTCTCAGTCATTCCAGGAAAGCTAACAGTATTGGGATCATTCTTCTAGCCATGCTCCTCAACTTACCTCTGTTCCCAAACTGCCCATGCTTTCTTGCTGTGCTTTAAATTGTTACGTGGTGCCTTGGTAATTCAAGTACTAACCATGTGCTGATCACTCCTGCTTTAGAGATTTATTCCTCCGAGCTATTTACATCTTGAATTTTTTAAAGGGTTGGGAACAGCCTGATTCCAGCTGCTACTGCTCACGTTCACAAGCTGTTTATTTTCTGCTATGCTTTCCTGTTTAAGATTCTGGGCCATTTGTTGGGCTGAAGGACAGGTCTTTGAATCTTGGCCACCCATGAAGCTGTTCCCTGTTTTTTCCAGTTGAATAGAATTGGTCCAACTAAAGTATTGCCATTGGTTTCTATTTCTCCCAGAGGAAACCTATTTTTGTTTTTTGATTTTTTATTTTATTAGATGCTTCCCCAACCTGATATATATCTTTTTAACATCTCTTAACTTCTAGCTGTAACCTTCTCTTTTTTATGTTCTATTTTGCATAAGTAATTTTTTTATTAAATTTCACCAGTTCTGTGCATGTTCTGTGGCATTTCAAAAGGAGCTAATGTACCAAAAGAGTAGAAATGTCACCTTCCTCCAAAAGTAAACGACTATTCCTGTTTTTGCTGCTCTATTTGGCATTTTTGGCAGTGAAGTTAACATTGCTGATAAAAAGGGGGGATTTGGATTGTCATGGCCATGTTATACCTTATCATGTGTTCTTAATACAGAAGTGATGAGGTCCACAGTGCCTAAACCTAGGAAATGGACTTCTGAGAAATGTAGTCTTGCATATAATGTTGTGCTCCCAGCTGAGAAAATGTAACTGCTCTGTGCTGAAAAGTGGACAACCTACTGTGTGTCACAGACAGGCAGTGCAGAAGCAGTAAATTCCATCATGCTTTAGTGTATGGCCACATTTATAGATTCTCACAATTTATCATATATTATAAACCAATATTTCCATTGTCTCTGAGGAAAGACAAGAAAGGAAAAAACCCCATAAAAATAGTCAGAATATTTTAAGATTTAACATGTTTTTCCTCTTTAATTTTTCCCCTTCTTTCCTTTTGGTCTATCTCTACTTGTGGCAAGCATGACTGATCTCTCTTAATAAAGGCAGTAGCATTTTTCTCAGTATAAGCAGATGATTTAAACTGAGACCATTTGGGAATTCTTAGTCCTAGAATGACTGTGGATCATCACAGCTTACTGTAATGTAGAAGGAAAGAAACTCCTAAGCAGCATTGCTGTTAATTCTTTTGGTAGTTAACTGTGAGTTCTTTGAGCATCTTTTCCTACAGGCTTGAAACTGGCTGATGGCCATTTCTGGAAAACACTTTGAATTTAACTTCCCAATAAGGGATTTTGTTTCCCCCTTTCTTATTTTGTAACATATATTTGAATTATTTGAAGCAGAAATTAAACTTTAAAACACTACAACATAATGATTATAAATGTTAAAGCATCAGTAGATTTAGTATGCAAATGTGTATTAAAATAATATTAGATTATTCTTTTGGACTTACAAACTCAGAAATACAGAAGTAATGCTGATAACAGTGAGATTTTTTAGTTCTGCTCATTGAAAAAGGAGTGCTGTGCATTTGGATAATGTTTTCACCAGCACTCCATCAGATTCCCAAGTTTTAGAACTTACAGGCTGATTTCAGTGATGTTTAACAAAGAGACAATCTTTTTAAGTTTGTACTAGTATAAAAGTAATCAAGACCAACATTATTCCTCTACAGGAAAAGTTGCTTTATTTAGTGTTCTGACAAAATCAGTGTCACCCTGATTGGTACCTGTTCAGCTTGAAGTGATGAAAAAGGTAGACTGTCTCCAGTCTAACCAATAAAGAGGGAATCCAGACAGAGAAAAGACAGTTTTGAAGAGAATATGGAAAATACAAAGTCCCTGAAAGATGTAAGATATGTGTAAGAAAAGAGATATCATTGGTCCTACTGCTTATTCAATAACTCTATCCCCCTTTTTTTCCCCCATTAATGAAAACCATTTTTGCATAAGTCCACTTATTTGTTTTGTCTATAGCTAACTAGCAAATGGACTCAGTGAGTACACTTCAACCATTCCAGACAAAAACAATTTGAGACCCCCTTTAGATGTTCTTTAAAATCCATCTACCAAGCAGAAGAACTGAACAATCAATAGTGATAGACACCATGATTAAAAGTTACTTTAATGACCCATGGAAAGATTTCTTTGTAACACTGTCTGATATGAGCCATTTGTTTCTAGGAGGGCACACAAAATGCAATAGGGACTTAGATGTTATGTGTGGAGTTTGGAACTGTATTAGATGCCAGTTCTTAGAGATTATAGCTAAATGTTTCTCTGAAGCTTTTTAAAGCATTATGCAAAAATAAATTAAACAGTTGTCTAGCTCCCATGAAAGTGAATGTTAATTGATCATCCAAATTCCCCGAGCAATTTTTGAAAACATCAAAGCCATTCCTATTTATAAAAAAAAAGTACAATGATATCTACAAAGTACAACTGTTTGAGTTCTAATAGCACATGGGCCTAAACTGAGCAGAATTTGGTAAAGTACAGCACAAGTATGATTTTTATTTTATAAAACAGAAAGAATTTTTATTTCATTTAAATATCAGAGGAAAAATAGTTCTGAATTTTACTGATGCTGTCATAAGTGAAGGCCAGGAACCAAGCAAGCAATTCACTATATATTTACATTTTCATCCTAATTCAAACTACAGGAATCATACATATAGTGGCAAAAAAAAAACCCAAAACAATACAAAACAAAAATAAAAACAAACAACAACAACAACAAAAAACCAAATAAAAAACCCCAACAACCAGAACCCAGTTGCTCTTTTCATTAAAAGCCTAGTCAGGTTATCTGGCTTAATATAGATTTCCTGTAACTATTTCTCACTGGTTTCACATACAGTTTTCCTTGAGTCATCTGGCAAGCTGCTGAGAGCTCTGGAGTCAGTTTTGCAGCAAATTCTAATCAGAACCATGTCAAGGACTGAATCTATTGCACTTCCCTTTCTTTGCATTAATGGAGCAAAAGCAGTGGTTCATGGTTAGTCTGTGAAAGGTACAAGATTCCACAGGCTAATTTCATTACAATCTGTATCAGCCTCGTGCCACTTTTCCCTCAGAGTTTTTCTCTGACTACTAATTTTAAATGCAGTAAAGCTTGCTTCCTTTTGCCTTTCCCTTTTCTTTATTTCAGCCTTCACTCTTCTCTCTCACAAGGGAGATGCTTATGAAATGCAGGAAAATATATTTTCTTTTTTCCATATACAGAAGGTCTGGCATCCAGACTCCTAGTTGATCTGGGACAGTGAAAGAAAACTAAAATTAGAGGTTAAAAAAATCTCAGGAGATATTTTAAGGTAAACAGAAAAGGAGTGTGAAGTGCAGAAACCTGGCAGTGAAATATTAGGGCTGAAAACAGAAAATGAAGGGTTGATGGAAGATACAAAAAGACATGAAACAGAACTTAAATGTGGGTAAAGAAAGGAATGTGAAGAAAAGGCAAAATCTGGAGAAGAAGAGACAAAGATATTTAATGGACCATGTTACTTAACCAAACAATCCTTCTAAAAATTCTCGGAGGCTGCTGAAGAATACAGCAATTGTTTCATAATGCTGCACAGCTGAGCCCCAGTGAAATATCAGGTATCCAAGTGGCAGCAAGGGTTTAGGCGTGCAACAAGGAAATAAATAAGAAAAGGTATTATAACGGTTTTGAATCTTTTTTTCAATCAATATTCTGTGAGGAGCAAGTAAAATGTTGAAAGACTTAAGTTTCCACTTATATTGGAAAATTCTTGTACATAGTCCCCCTCTCTCTCAAAATCCCAGATGAGACTGAGGCAGATATTTTCTGTCCTATCAAAAGAAAAAAATTAACAGTGGGTTGAAGGACTTGAAGTAGAATTCAGGTGTAATAAGTAGAATTCAGGATTTGGGGGGAAGAAATGGAAAAGAAAAAATAAAATTATTTAATGCATTTTTAATAAGAAAAATGAAAGATAAGAAAAATTCAGTTGTTTATTTTACCACATAATAAATATGATAGTGGATAGAACCATCAAAGCATAGTACCTTGAAGAACTAATTCAAAAAAGGCCTTGGAGTATTTGAAATGTTATAAACAGCTATTCAGCTTTACTGGAAACTTAGAAAAGTCTCTAAAACCACAAATAGCTGAAAGGAGGAGCTATGTACAGGCTCGAGATTAGCACAGATATAACAGCAGAAATGAGGAAACTGTATAAGTTCATATTTGGTTTATTGCATGTAAGATTTAGTGCCAAATAGTTACAATAAAATGCAGAATGTTTAAATGCAGTATATAAAGTTGATAATGTGAGGCAACATTTACTATGTTCTTCTTTGTATGTAGTAAATTACAATTCTGCAGTCCTAGCAAAGCACATGCCTTCACTCCTAAAAATATTTTAGTACTTTTATATGCTCAGTATTGTGCATATTTGCCTCAGTGAAAAGAATTACACATATATTTGCTAATAAAGCAAAGGCCACTTCTACTCCAAGACATATAAAAGAAACCTAATTCTTATGCCACAGGCCCGTTTAAATGGTCTGTACCTATCCGTGACAATGGACCAGCAGTGATTGATATTTGATTGGTGTGTTTTGTTCAGAATCCTATTTTGTACTTTGCACTGGGTCAGTGCAAGCAGCACAGCAGGACAGAGCAATATGATTTTGCAGTTTTCCTCTGCTTTGAGCCTGCCTTGCACCTGGCTCTGTGCTTACCTGTTTGAGAGGCACAGGAAAGGAGGAATCAGGATTTTGGTGCTCACTGTTCCATGAAAGGTTCTTCCTCCTAGTTCTTATCCTTAGAGTTTTCTGTAGGAATTTTGAGGACGGTTGTTGTAAAGCAGGGTAGGACAGAGAATCATCTAAAATTATCTTGAGTTTTGAAAACTATGCCAACAGTCATTCCACAGAGCATTTTATCAGAATTGTCAAGTGAAAAAGTATAACCAAGTAATGTGAACTTGCTCTGGTGACTTTAAAAGTGGATTCTTCAGTTTCTACTTATGCAGGGAGCCTGCTAAGCACTGAAAATTCAAAGATGTTGAAAACAAAGTACAGCTCAGAAAAAAGTGGGAAAGCTTGCATAATATTTTTTTTTCCTATTTAGGAGCCAGAAGAAGAGGAAACAAAATCATTTCAAATCTAAACAACTTTGGTTTATCTTCTTTTTATTTTTTCGTATTTTCCCCACCTGTTTTAAAAAAAAACAACTTCACATCTATCCATAAAAGTATACAAAATTAGAGACATTATAATCTTCCATCAGCACTCAGATTTTAGCAACATTGATGACAATAAGTAGCTTTTGCTTGAGCAGTAAGAACACAGTACTAAGAACATGATTCTGTAAGCAGCAGCACAATGACCCAGCACCTGTAGGATGTTGAGTGCTTATAATTCCCTCCTACAAGATGTAAAGTACCATAAACACAATGGTTGCAGTGAGGGGAAGGAGTTGGTACCATATTAATGAGCTATTCCATAAATAAAAAAATGAATTTACACACAGATCAACCAGTTTCTTGAATTTCATATGGCTGTTTCTGTTTTGACCAGATGGATTTGGCTTTTCAAAAATCTTTTATACATGTATATTCTAATTTTTGCTAGCCTTTCAAGGAAAATTCATATTAAGAAATACCTGAAAATATTAGCTGAGGTGCAAGAGAAAAATTTAGCCAGAAGGAAATAAATTCAGGAGGATGACTGGAGCATCAGAAAGTTAATCAAACTTTCACCTTGAAGATTTCAAAGCTTTTAACTTTATCTACTGTGGCAACCACATTTGCAATGGCTTTTAGTGTTTAGACCTCACTTTGCTTTTCCTGTAGCTTTTCTAGGTTGTGGGTAATGGTGGGGGTTGTCTCTTTTGCAATACATTCCTAGGTCCCTCTTGGAAATACCCAATATGTAAAATTTCATCTGACAAAATCAATTTTCTGTAATTATTGCAGAAAACACTGCTGCTATAACTCATTGACTGTGCCTTCTGCTCTCACCTGCCAAGCCACATTACACTGGTGCCTGTTGCCACTCCAACCAAAAGAACCCAAGGGAAAAATTTTTGGAGCCTAATCAACAAAACTGTGACTAGACACCAGTAAGGAATGAATGAGGTGTTTAAACATGCAGGAGAAAATGCTGCATTTATAACATTGGCTTGATCCCCATTGCAAGTAAGATTAAAATTTTGGTTTGACCTGTGGCTTTCATTACTTTAAAGGGTTTGTCTGAGGTTATTAACATAATTTTACTACTATGTAAATTACAGAAAGAGTGTAATATGCCAGATACTATGTAATTATTCCTCCACATTCATAAAAAAAGTACAATTGAACATATGGCAGACATGGTTAACTGTACATTATGCTAATCTCTGCATACAATTTAACTCACCTAATTAACTATACCTGGTATACTACACACTGCCTTGCAGCAGAAAGTCAGGAAGCAATCCCCTGGATGAAGCACTAAATGCCTAAGAGAAGAGGAAAATCAATATTATTCTCTGTTACTTTGGGGTTCTGTGGCAGCGGATCAAGTCCAGGAGCTCTGGCAACCAGCATGAGACACAACGAGAGGGGTCTTGGCTTGTTTAGGCCCCAAAAATCCATTTATTGGGGCATCACCAATACAGGAGCAGACTCAGCTTAACCCAGAGGCAGCGAACCTCGAACAGGGGCAGGGTGGTGGGATTTAAAGGGGAAGGGTGGGGTTTTACCTTTCCCAGGCTTAGGGAATACCTCTCCCAAGGCAGAGGGGTGGGGTCCACTCTTCCCAGGACTCAAAGCCACACCTCTCACTTTAACAATGACCAAATCTTTGCCCCCCTGGGCGGGGGCACCCTACAAATATTTATCTAGAGATTGTTGCAGAAGCACTATTTTTGAAATAGCAAGGATGCTCAGCCAGAGAGAGCAATCACAGACCTCTGTCTATTGACAAAATATATCTGTGGAGTTGCTTGTTGCTGCTGTCTGACCTTCCACTGTAGCAGTCACACCCCTTAGGGCACTCTTGACAAGCCAATGATCAATACACCCATGCAATTAAAGGAGCAAATATTGCTTTAACCATTTCCTCCACCCAACTTCTATTTCTTCGGTCTTGTCTAGGGGGTGACTTTCTATCTTGTACTAAAACACACACCAGTGTTGGACCCTTTGGCCAATTCACCAACACAATTCCCTTGAGAAACCTTAGATAAAATACCAAGCATTATAGAAACCAGACTGGCAAAACATTCTGGAGGGGGAAAAATAAAACAAGCAAGAAAATTACTTTTTTTCTTGTTCAGGTTGTTTGTTTGGGTTTGGATTTGGGTTTGGGTTTGGTTTTTCTATTGGTAGTGATTACAATTCAGATTTCTGCCATGGAGTTCCAAGCAGTGTTCACAACATTGTGACTGGCCACAGAAATCCTGGACTAAGATAGGTTTTGTGTGCTTGCTGTATAGCAGCAATAGCCTCATGGAAACTTCACACTACCAAAATATAGCATTGCTTGATTTAACAAACAGCTTTTCTTCTCTTTGTTGTCTGTGTGCCGAATGTGTTTACTTCTTCATGTACTTTATGCTGCTGCTCTAGAGGGTTACGACTTAATTAAATGTCTCTTCCTTTTTTGTTAAGGTTTTATTTCAAGATATTTAAAAGAAAAAATAAAATAAATAAAGGCAGTCAACTGCTTGCCTCTGATTCAATTTTATACCTCTCATTTACAATCTGAGGAAAAAATGAGTACAGTGCATACCTCCTAGTGAGTGGCTGACAACTAAAGATGAGCAAAAACTAATACTTTGTTATTATCTAGCCTAGAGAAAAGTTTACAGGATAACCAGCTATTGACCTTTTCAAGTAAACATATTTAAGAATTCAGTGGTTGTGGGGAGCTTAGACAAGACACAGCATGAACACTTCAGAAAAAATGTCCAAATGCTTGTGCTTGAAGTTTAAGTGTATCACTGAAACAATTCTTTGTTTTTACAGTTGTCTAACATTTCAGACAAAAGCAATGGAGCTGAGGTTCCATTTTCTCATTATATATATTATAAACCAGCTGTACAGTTTTAACATTTCTCAAATGCCAAAGAGTCCACTTTTAAACACTACCCTTCACTCCCTAAACTTGCAGAAATGCTGCTGCACTGCTATCTGAAAGTATACACTGGTGAGGAAATCATGATCTCTTTGAAGTATAGCACCAATAGACCTCACCAGTCTCCTTCCTTCCATTCACTCTGCATTTCTTTCTTTTCTTTCTTTCTTTCTCTCTCGATATCTTCTTTTTTTCCTAAATTCTCTTTGTCATCTACTTTTCTTTTTCTTTATCTCCCTTTCTCTTATTTATATTATTTATTTTGTAAAGGGAAGAGCATTTCCAAATTAACTAATTTAAATTAAGTTTCCATTAAATTGACTATAGACAGGATTAAAGTAGGGTTGGGTTTTTTTACAAAGTGAAAAAAAAGAAAGAAACAAGAGTGTATTTGTCGATTTCTGCCCATTTGCCATGGTGAGTTCTTTTGGCACGTGTTGATTAAGAGAGAGCAAGGGATTGTTTTCTGACATGAATAACCACAACAGATGAGCTTTTCAAGCCTGCTGCCTCCCTTAACTCTTCAGGAAAAAAAATATGGTTGAAAATTCACACAAATCTCATTAACTGTGAATAACTTTGTTTTAAATAAACTTCCATCATTTGCCTTGAATTTTTTTCATACCTTTCAACTCAAATTGTAAATGCATATCCAAACTGAGAATACCTACATTTTTTTCTTTTTCTCGACAATGTTGCATTTTAATTGTTCTCTTGACTTCCTGAGGACAGAAGCACAAAAGATGTTTTATGTCTGATTGCATTACTTTACATATTTTGGTACTCCTCATTGCTGCAGGTTGAGGTTTGGTTATTTGGGTGTCTATCAGTTAAAAAAAAACCAAGCTACCTTGTTTATTTTTATGCTAGCTACACTGTAGTGTATCATTCCTAGTTAATGTTTGCAAGCTGAAGCATACATGTGTCACAAATCCTGACAGTAAATAATTAAAGTATTTAAATAAACGTGTGTTTGTATGGTAGTTTTGTGGTTGTACAAATTTGTAGAGCAAGATCTTATACTGATCTATAATTATAACTGCCACTGTCTAGCATGATCCTTACTGAGTCAGATTAATTTACACATTAAGCAGCCATCTGTAGAAATTTTCATAGTACCTTGTTTGCAATGCCAGAGCTCACATGGGGATTTAAAAATGAACTTGGCCTCTAGAGATGTTTTTTAGCACTGCTATTGGATATATTTGCTGTGAATATGCTTTTCTAGGCACTGACACCTTGTACCCTTTGTCACTGTTTTATATCAGCAGAGGCTTTTTAATATTTTACATATATAATAACATAGAAATTGGTAATGTAAGAACAGCCTTTTATATATACATATATGTATATTTATATTTTTTAAAGTCCTCGACTCTGTGTTAAAAATCTTTGAAATGCTTCTGAACCAGAACAGATTTGCCATCATCTGTAGTCATAAAAGATAAAAACACAACATATTTTGGCTACAGTAAGAAACATACTGCAAGTGTGTTGATGCTAATTCTCCAAAAAAAGGATAATAACCACAATGTACTGTGTAAAAGTCTTCTTATGCATGGGTGTTTTGTAAGTAAGCACAACTTGTGTGCTATAAAGGGGATATAGTAAAACTTATTTTACCTGATACAAAAATAAATTATAAGAAGTATAAATACACTTTGTAAACTCAGTTTTCAAAGATGAATACTGCATTCTTTGGTTCTATTCAATCAAATGGGTGAATAAAAAAGAGATGCTAGAGCTAGAAAATCAATCATAGAATATGCTGCGTTGGAATGTCTCCTCAGGGTCATTGAACCCAGCTTCTGGCCCTGCACAGGAGAGCCCCACGAGCCACTCCCTGTGCCTGAGAGCATTGTCCAAACACTGCTCAAGTCAGGCTGGTGTTCCACTGCCCTGGGGAGCTGCTCCAGTGCCCAACACCCTCTGGGTGAAGAAACTTCTCCTGATGTCCAACCTAAACCTGCCCTGACTCAGCTTCAGGCCATTGCCTCGGGTCCTGTCACTGTGAGCACAGAGCAGAGATCAGTGCCTGCCCCTCCTCTTCCCCTCCCGAGGAAGCTGTGCCTGCAGTGAGGTCTGCCCTCAGTCTCCTCCAGGCTGAACAAACAACCACAGCCAACCCTCACACAGCTTCCCCTCAAGGCCCCTCAACATCCTTGTGCCTTCCTTTGGACACTCACTGATGTTTAATGTCTTTCTTACACTGTGGCACCCAAAACTGCCCCCAGCACTCGAGGTGAGGCCGCCCCAGTGCAGAGCAGAGCGGGACAATCCCTCCCTTGTCCCACTGGTGATGCTGGGCCCCATGTCCCCAGGACAGGGATGTCCCTCCTGGCTGCCAGGACACTGCTGGCTCATGTTCAGCTTGCCATCAACCAGGACCCCCAGGTTCCCTTCCACACCTGCTCTCCAGCCTCTCATTCCCATATCTATACAGGGTTGCTCAGGGGCTGAATCTTGCACTTGTACTTGAACTTGTTAAAATTCATACAGTTGGTGACTGCCTACCTCTAATTTGTTGAGGTATCTCTGCAGGGCCTGCCTTCCTTTGAGACAATCAACAGCTCTTCCCAATTTAGTGTCATAGGCAAACTTATTATTCCTTTGAGTCCTGCATCCAAATCATTAATGACGGGGCTGCCATGATTATTCAGCTGTGTACTGGATATTTTGTCCAGAAAGATTCTGTGAGAGATGATATCAAAAGCTTTTCTGAAGTCCAAACTCATTATAGCTACTGTAATTTCTATCATCAACATGTCTTGTAATGGTGACCAAGTCATTGCTCTACTATGCTTTTCCTTTCTCACTTTTGTCTGTTTTATCTGTTTGAATGACCAGTGTTTTCAGGCAGCAAAGAGTCTTTCAGTTCTGCTAAGGCATCTACCACCAAGGGGGTTCAACCCACAGGAGTCCTCTGAGCATTATTGCAACACTAGTAAAAATAACTGTAGTGAAACAACAAAAGCACAGTCATCTGCCAAATTCAGTCACAAAAATGGGCTCTGTCCAATATGTAGAGAGCATTCTACTATGCAATAAAATATTCATGATACTGAGACCAAGAAAGTCATGGATATTCATGGAATAGATCCAACAAAAATAGATTAAGTCATTTTCCATGACTTAGAATCAGGCTTTTAAACAGAGGTAAAATGATTTAGGGTAAACCTGTAATACTTAAGAGGCTCTACTCGTGGCTAAACTGAATCCAGTATGCCCACTTCCTGACTCAACAGTACATGAAAAATGGTAACGGAGTCCATCCAAGCGAATTGAATCTGATTTACAAATAAACTGGAAGAAATCAAGGCAATTTGTACACACATGCACACGCAGGAAAGCTTAATGACAGTGAACAATTGTCTAGGTTTTGTTAGTATTTCCAAAAAATATCAGCTAATCAGAGGCCCAAGGATAGTAGCAGAGATCCAGTTACTACAGTAAGCAGGAGGATCAGACCAAATCAACCAGAATCGTTTTCCCAGTCACTGGTAGTCAGATGCAGGTTTTTAGGAAAAAAAAACAGCAAATGGACTACCCCTCCACTAAGGCTTTCTAGGTTGTAATTCACTGGATTTGGTCTTTCTGAGTCTCCCATCCAACATGCTTAAGGGAACCAGCAGGGATTATCTTTAAAATAATTCACATCCTTTTACAAATTAATTTTAATCTTGCTGTCTCCAGCAGCCTGTCTTAGTCAGATCCGCAATTACAAGAGATGTGAAAAAGTACTCTGTTGATTTCTTTTGTTTGTTTAAAATCTATCATCATTTAAAGAGATAATTTAATACTTATTTAATTATAAAAATTGAATAATATATTATTTCCTACTCATATTCTTAACATCTGTGGTTGTATGGGCATCTCAGTCATATTTTACAGAGAAAATTCTAAAACTAATTTTTCTAATTTTCTCCTCATACTGAGACCAGCCCAGCCCTTCAATAATTCTTTTCTTTACCCAAGCAATCTTCCATTCCACACATGCTCTTTGTGCAGACAGCATGGCCAAAATGGCAGACAGAATTTGAGAGGAGCAAGACCCGTAAAATGCCATGACCATCTTTTCTGGTTTGTAGCCTTCCAATTCCTAACCTTCCAATAATTCTTAACATAATGTTTTTCTTTCAGAGTGCTCATGAGTACAGCTTTAAAATTGTTGAAGGACCATCCACAACACTGTCCACTTCAGGTGGTTTTATTCCTACATTACTTCAATGCTTTGCTGGTAGTCAGTTTTCAGCACATTTTCTGAATGATATTATCAGGAAAACATTTTTTTGCATCACCATTCATGCACCTTTCCAGATCATGTAAAAATTTGTTGAATAGCTCATGTTCCAGTACCAGTCCCTAGAGGATCCACTTAGAAAATTCTCTCTGTTATTAAAAGCACTCCTGCACCTCACTTCCCCACTTTGAACCAGAATATGAAAACATTCCTTTCCATTCCATAGCACCTTATTTTCTTTGGGAAGCTCTTGTGAGAGAACTGTTGTGAAGAGAATAAGCAGGCCATTCCTTTTCTTACTGATTCTCAATTAATTCTGCCTGGTTGCACAAAGCAGGACTTTTTCTATTGGCCTTCCTAGATCTACTAACTCTGTGTTATTTGCTTTGGCACAAAAAATCAGATATAGCTAACAAATCTGTAGTTGTACAAGTCACACCTGGAACCTGGATACCAACAAGAGCACTGATTTAAGCAGCAGGTTAGGTACCACAGTATCCTGAGCAGCAATTTCATATTTGTAGCCCTATAAAACTCAGAAAGAACATCTGGAAATGTGCTACCATTTGTTTCAATGGTTTGTTCTTAAAATTCCTTTTCACATGCTTCCCTCTGAGGTTCAACTTCTCCTTACCGTTCTTTATTGCTCCATTTCCTAGGGTTCCATTTTTATTTCAGTCTTGTATAAAGTCTGATATACATTCCATAAAATTTGATTTGTATTAATATTAATCATGACAATATTTAAATTTTGTTACTTATTGCCTTCTGGTAATTGCTTTCAGTTTTGATTTCTAAGAAATTCTGCTATGAAGAAACTCCTTTACAGTTCTACCAGGTTAATATTATCAAATTTGTTTCAATCTTACTTTTTTATCAGCTGTGTGTACTTCCCTTCATGCCATAAAGGGCTACAGCCCCTTCATGCCGAAAACTATAAAATAAGGTTGGTGAACAAAAAATGCATCTTGCAACATGACTTGTCTTGAGAATTATGGCCTGTTAATGTCATGAAACCTTCAGAACTCTGATAATTATAAATTGGTGCCACAGAAGCACTTTACCAGGGAGCACAGTGATGACTAATGCACTCTCATCTGTATTTTGCACATTCTGGGCACTGCAAACTCTCTGCCTCCCACAGAGTTCCCTCCAGGCCTTAGCATTCTGGTTGTAACCAAACTAATTTTTTTTTTTCTGGGACTAATCCTACTCAAAAATCTCACCAGGATCTTTGAGAAAAATCTCCCTATTAAATGGAACAGGATGTTTTCTTGAATTTTTTCTCCTCAAGACTGATATCAAGGCTTACAGAGAGTGTGCTAGGATCACATAATATTTTTTCTAATATTTCATTTATCCCAAGGTATTTGGCAATATTACTCTTTTGTTGGATGAGATGATGGCTGTGCATGTTAAATATGGTAGTACTTTAGAAATAGACTTGGTCTAAGCAAAGAAACTACAGTTCATAAGGATAACATACAATAATTATTATAATAAAAATCCATTAGATTATTAGGAAATTAGTATAGTATAGTACAGTATAGTATAGTATTGTATAGTATATTTTCCTTGAAACTTATTAGAAAATATCTCCTTTGGAAATAAAAGTCTAATCTGACAATTTAGCCTGGACATAGGAAATGGTAAATTGATAATCGATAAAAAAAATGCTGTGTGAAATTCTGTCCATGGTAACAAGAACAATTGGCTGGCAAAGGAGAGCTTTGTTTCAATTCAAAGAAATTTGGAACAAAAGCTCAGAGATTATATAAAACTTCTGATTGAAATCTACTCTTCAGCCCAAGGTCATGAGTTAAGACAGAATATAAGGGAGCACATGCAAGATTATCTTTTCTTCAAGGGAAGAGCTATGAAGCAAGACTACAATCGCCCTGAGTAGAGAACATCAGAAACCTCAACACAGTGACCTGACAAGACCAATTATCTCAACAGTCAGTGTGGTATCCCAGTACATGTAATTCTAAATAACTTGAGAAGGTGAAACCCTCTTGTGATATGTGCACAAATGAGTTTAACTCACAAAACTGTACTTTGTCATTACAAGACTGACAATTCCCAACAAACATTGAACCCAATTTCCAAAGCTTCTACACAAATTCCAGACACAGGAATAATATCACTAAAGGTTATTCCTACTGTATGACCGTTCTATTTTCCACTGCTAGTCTGGTATCTTCTCCATGATGATTTCAAAATATTCATGTACGTGCTCTAATCATGTATTTCTACACTTGTACAAGAGAATGTTAATAAAAATGTGCATAGCAACACGAAAACTTTAATAGTTGCCTGGAGAGTTAAGGAACACATTTCCAAATGTACATTACCCTTTGCTTAGGCTGCTTTCCTAAAATACAGCTTGTCACACAGGATTCAGAGGAGCCATAATTTCCAAGACTTTCTTGTAGCATATGAAATAATTATCTACACAGTTCCCAGTCCAAAGCTATCAATGGTTTAGTCTCCAATTTCTCAGAAGAAATAGATTGTGGCAGGACCAAGCAATTGACGCAGGAACTAAACTGGATTTAAGTTGATCTAAAATTACAGCCCCTAAGGCCTGTACTCCAACTCACCTTATCTAAGAAATACCTAAAATGTACTATGTGCCTGCTTAGGGCATTGCATCAAAGCCTGCCTTCCAGATCTAGCTGCTGTGCATGAGAAATGTCAGTCAGTTTGGTGCCTCACTGCCAAACAGCAGCTGGGGGTAGACAGCAGCTCTGCAGACAGCACAGGGACCTGCAGGGCAAAGCCACAACGTGGGCAAGTTCAAGTGCTGCTCGACATTGTGCTGAGGTTTTTGCATTTTGCAATTTTGTTATTTTGCACCCAGCACCTTTGTTTTGCCAAGAGTATCCTTTCTTTCAATCTGATCTAAAGCCAGTCTCTGTTCATTGAAATCCTGGAACACTGAGTCAGGTGTGCACAAGTTTGACCCAAAAAAAATTACTTAAATACAAAACAGCAGAATTTATGGTGTTGCCTATGTTGAGCACGGCCAAGAGCAAGGAAATATTGTAGATGCAGGTGAGTTGTCCTCTATCTAGTGGAAAATTAGCAAGATCAGAAAGGTCACTTCTGGGGTCCTTTTCCCGAATATCCTTCATGTGATAGTATTTGAAACCATGATTATTAACCACCTCATGTGCCAACAACTATTACTTTTATGGAAAGATAAAATATTGGGAATGTTTGAAGAGTAGAATTAGAGAAGGTGGTCCTAATCTTGGTCAATTGGGAAGACAAACTAAAATTTAAAAATCTATGCAATCTGTAAACCAGATGGCTCAGAGGGGGATTTAATTGTAATATATAAAATCTAATATCCTGCAGATACAGGCAATCAAGGTTACTATTTTTCCCCTAAAGCAAATATTGCTGTAAGAAGACATACTATAAATTGAAATTACAGAAGGACTCTAAGACACAGGGAAACAATTTTTTCCTTAACTAAAAAATATTCTGCAAGACAAATACGTACAAAAAACACAAAAAAGTCAACTGCAGACTTCTAGAAATAATCAAATGTTATTATAAGGGAAAGCTGGGTTAGAAAAGTATGCCTAAATTTGTCAGCTGTTTTGCATTAAATCCAAGTTTTTAAGCCATTATATTTTTTCATACTGTGCACACACGTAAATAGGGAAGTTCATTTGTGTGACAGTTTGGAGATTCTATAAAGAATTACAATAAAAAGGGAGAATATAAAAGGTTGTGCAAGAGAGATGTTATTTATTTTCTGTAATAAAATTTATTTGAGAAACCTAAGAATATGGTTACATGGTAATGTGCAGACAGCCACAACCTGTTCTCTAAGCTAGCTGGGAATGTGCCAGGTGTGGTCCAGCACTGTATAACCATCCAGTGTGCTTGAGGTAATAAGCTCTGCTGCAAGATCTGACTGCATCTATCTTTGAAGATATGCCCTAAGTGAAAAAATAATAAAAAAATTCCTGTTTGCATATACTGTGAAAAATTCTTAGAGCTTGGTAGATAAACTCTCCAAGGATTCCTCAGCTACTCAAACAAGTGCTATACTTGGGCTAAAAAGGATTCACTACAATTTTCTGTGTATCTGTAGCAGTAAAATACACCTGTGGGGAGCCTGTGCTAGTGGAAGGACAGGTAAGAGGGTGCCAAACCCAGCACTGTGGGGCACACAGAGCCCAGTGCTGTGCTGAATGCACTCGGTGTGGAGGCTGGAAAGGCCATGTTTGGATATCCCAGCAGGGAGGACACTAGGCCAGACTGCCCAGATCCATGCACCCCAGGGAGCTCAGTCCATACTCTTGAACATTTCTCTGCCATCAGAAGCAGACTCTGAAACTTCCCCACACCTGTGGGCTATCTACCCCTTGTACCCATGCCAGGCAGCTGGTGGCATTACCCTGCTCAAAGCTGTTCTCCTTGCTCAGGAAGGGGCACAACTGCAGGGGATCCACAAACTGATAGCACCTGCCTGGCCTCCCAGGAGCTCCCAGGACCCATCTGAGATCCCCAGGGTCATCTGTCTCTGCCCCAGCTGTGCCACAGCAGTACCCACCAGCCATGGCACCATGTCGCAGGGAGATGCCAGCTGCCTGCTGCCTGCTGCCCCATGCTGCCTGGAAAGGCCATGGGACTGACCCTGTGAGCCCAGCCCCCACAGCTGGTCTGTGCACGGGCAGGATTTGAGCCTGAACTCCTTGCACAGTGACCTTGCCTGCAGCAGGGACTGGGCAAGGCTTTGCGGGGTTGCTAAAGGGAGCTGCATCTTTTCAGCACTTTCTGGTGCTCCTGGTGCTCCCTGCCACTGAAGTGTGCACCCAGGCCACACCTGCCCGTGAACTGCACTGTAAATCCTTCAGACAGTCCTAAGCAGAGAGCTTGGCCCAGCACAGATCATCTGGCAACATCAGCACCAAGACCACGGGCATTACAGCCTCAAAATTTCACCCAGCCTACAGCCAGCATTGTAGTGAAGAAGCACAGCCATTGCTCCAGCGTTTAACCTTCTTTCTGCTTACATTGTATAAAGGAACATTAATAGAAAATAAATAGCTCATTTTCAAGTATTTATATCTATTAATGTAATTTCTAAGAATCACAGTCATTACCAGAAAGTAAAAAAAAAAAAAAAAGACTAAACATTAAAGATAGTAAATCCTTTGAAATATCATCCGTTCACTACTATTTATGAAGATGAGGCTCCATTGAAATAATAAACTTATTTAAAGAAGAAGAGATCAGACAGTTGTTTCTCCTTCAAAACTTTATTGAAAATAAATGTTTTTCCAACTATTTAATTGATGGCAATTATTGTTAACAAATGGTAAGCAGAAATTTAACAGAAGTTTCCATTTAATTATTTGTCCTAAACGTCTCATGGACTGTTGCCTGAGAAACAATATGCATGGAAAAGCATGCAAGAACATGGAAAAAAATGTACAAAAACCTAAAATTTTACTCATGCTTCAGGCACAAGGGATTGAAAAACACTGTTTTCAAGTCCATTTGTGGACACCAGCAAATATTTTAAAATCCTATTCAAGAAACTGTCTGCAATAATAACAGTGACTTTCTAAAGAGTCACAAACTAAAACATGGACGCATGTGGGGTGTAAAGGGTTTCAAATCAATTTTGTCAGACTTTTAGTCAAAGTACCTCCTTTCCCAGTCCCCCTGAACATTTTTAGCTATGAAAAATGTCAAGCACTGTTTGCCGTTAGCAGAAAGGGAATTTGAATGAGTCCATATGCACAGGTGTTTAACTTTTTGCTTAGGTGACCACATGAGTGCTCTCCAGCTATCAGTGGGATGAATCTATGGGTATAGGTCTTGGCTGTCCTACCTGTGGAAATACAGCTGTGATGTGCACAGCAATCCAAATTTAGCTAGCATAGATTTCTCCACCTATGTTCTCTACTAGCTGCTTCAAGGCCTTCAGGGGCACCTAGTGGGAAATATCACATTAAGGAGTTTTTTGTGGAATTGAAGCCATCAAAATCCAGACCAAAGTCTCATCATTAATACATCTGTAGAAGTACAGCTCAGGAAATTCACTCTAGCTATTAATTTTATTCAACTATTTTCATCATTTCTGTGCACTGTTTCATTCTCCAAATTGCCAATAATGCGTATCAGTCACAAAGGCAGAGTGGTAAATCACAGCAATGTAGCACAGATCAAGCGTTCAAATTCCAGCACATTCATCAGAAATCTTGAGATTTCTACATTATGCTGGTAAAGCCAGTGAGGTGGTGCTACTTGCAGCAACATGGCTAATCAATGCACACACATCTCTCCCTGCAAGGTTGCTCAAAGTAATCCACAACAGTGATACAGGGAGCTGGAAAGCAAAATTGAAAAATAGTGGGTATCAGCTGCTAACCAGTCAAACATAAGGACAGCAGGGTACAGAAAATTCTTGGCTAGAAGACGCTTTCTTCATGGGGGATTTTAGCTGCTCATAAATCTGTTGGGAAACAGATATATCCAAGCATGCTGTGTCAAAGAGAGAAATTCATCATTTGCAAAAAAAGGCAAAACTGTCCTAGATCTAATTTTTACTGTGAGGATGGATTTGCCTGAGGATATGAAAATAAAGGAATGTGTTGGAGCCAAATTCCATAATCTTTTTAAATTAAGTATGGTAAATGATGGATCCATTGTAGAATGCAAAGACAAATCGGAAAATTTATATTCAGCCATCTAACCTAAGTTCTTGGTCATTTCAAAGTCCATATCAATGTTGTCATTGACTCCAGGGTATCCAGAATTTGATTTCTGATTAATAAAATGCATTGAAGATGCTGATGAGGGATAATAAAATCTCCCTCTTATTTTACAACTCTTAATCAAAAAACAACCAATGCATCTTCACAAGAACAGAACCTGAAGTTAGTTACAACATAAAAATTCTACTGAAATTAGAAGTTAACTAGATTAGATTGCTCTGTAACAACAGAGCAAAAGTTGTAAAATAAAAGAATAATAAAGAAATGTCTAGGGACTGTGAGAACAAAAAATATATTCAAAGTGTTCCTAAAATTTCTAATGAGAAAGAAAGTCCTTTCAATAGAAACGAAAGATTATGTTAATAACAATTCAGAATTATAACAATGATGAAGTATTATTTAAAAATATACCCTTAACAATAATAAAAATGAGAAAGAATGGAAGACAGTAAAGATAAATGTGAACAATTAATAAAAAGGGCTTCTTATTAATTGACTTTTAGAAAAGAGCAGATAAGAGCATCTTTCACAGATTTTAACACTGCTGAGTCAGCCCTTCTTAATCTTATTGTCCTCTGATATTAAGAGATTCTACAAACATGTTTTGTATCATTGACAAATATTTGCTGAAAAGCTACTGGAAGAAAGAAGGAAGTTTGTGTACAAGAAAATTGCAGGAAGCCTAGCAATTACCTTCTATTTAGATTAATCACTGAAGTTCTTGTCCTGGAAGTCATGGCTCAATTTAGTTATTCAGAGGGTCTTCTAAGGGCCAAGCCTACCAACAAAACCAAGCCAAACCAAACCATTAAAAACAACAAAATTAAATAGTAAATAAGTAAACCTCTTACCCGGAAACAAACACTTAAGAGAATGACTGGAAAGAGTAAAACTTCCCAGAGAATTAGATGTATGTTAGAATTGCTAGGCATTTTAGTGTGTTAAATTTAGGCTCAAATAGATGATCAGAAGGATTCAGTTGTAAAAAAGAGCAAAATCAAGAAGGAAGGTAGACAGTTAAATAGTTAAATAGACTTCAGTAAAAAAAGTCTAATCCCACTATTTACACAATAATGGTGCTGAAATCTCTCTGCTGTCTTTATGTCTGTAAAAACATTTGGTCCCAGCCTTTTTCAACAGGAACTGCTCTCCTTATGTTCCAACAGCCACTCTTTTCTTATCACTTTAGGCATTACCAGCTAGGAATCTATTAATCTGCAGAGCAGTGATTTCACTTGATCAACATTAACAATGTATCTCCACTTCTTTACCTGGCTGAGTTTCTGACAAGGGAAATGTAATGACTCCTCATGTGGCTTTGTTATCTGTCTTTTGTCTCAGTTTAAAATGTAATGAAAAGTGCACAAAATGTTCTCTCACTTTTACAAATGAGGAGGTTCCACAGCTCAGCAGGATCAGCTGTCCCTGCCACAAGAATGAACTGGAATGGCAGCAGCTCCCAGCCTTTATGAAAGCCACCACAGGCTCCAAAGGGAAGCTCCATGCTTTCTGTACTCTGTTCAACTTCTCCCCGAGGCCATACCAGGAATATAAGTGCATGACATGGGAAGAGACAGGTATTGATGTATTTATTAATATATATTATGGACACCTACTCTCTTGCTCTTGCATTCCTCCAGCCCAGCGTCTTCCAGTGGCACCACTCACCTCACCTTTGGGACTCCCTGCTATAATTTCACTGCAGACTGAGCAAAAAGAAACACACTTTCAACTTGTGCTTTTGGAACCCTGAGGTCTGCAAACACAGTAAGCAATTCTGACAAATTCCTCTTCAAAGTTCGTACAATCCAAATTGAAATTCCATGTAGCCTGTACCTGTATTAACTTGGACTATCTTACAAACAGGTGCCATAGAAACAAAAATGTTGATATGATGATGCACAGAAAGAATTCTGATAAACAGCACTGGGACACAAGTAGGGCTTTTCCAGAAATAATCTCCAGTATGACAAAATGAAGGCTACAGAGTCATTGTGATATAAAATATAAAAGACCATTCCGATTTACTTACAGCATCCAGTATAAGGGATTTATTAGCAGTTCCTAACTTTATGGTAAATGATGCATAAATGATGGCAAAGGTGTACAAGAGAACTGTATAAAGACTCTTGCAGACTGAGTAAATTGGTTGAGTGCCAGATTTTCTAAGGGTGAATGGTTCCACTGACTTGTTTAGGACATATCATGCAATGATGGATGTAAAATTACAACATTTTAGAATGGCAACAGTTCAAGGGAAGATTCCAAATTTATGAGGGACAACACTTTTATTCTAATAAGCCAAACACCTCAGCCTCTCCCTGAAGGAGAATAATTTTATGTTCCAAGGCAAGAGAGGTGGAACAAAGCACCTTGTGTGCACAAGAGCTCGATTTTACTGCATAAAGCTGAAGCTCAGCTGAAGACCAGACAGACTTATTTTCTGGCTTTTTTTTTCTAGCCATACCTTTGCATATTTAAGCAATTATATCCACATGCAATAATGTCCTTTTGAAACGAGACCAGCATTTCAGTAAGTTTTCTGCAAAATTCACAGGTTTTTTTTGCACCATAGTCCATTGCCATTTCCACAGGGCTTTTATAATATACATAAGGAAAATGTCAATTCAAATTCAAAGACAGAGAATACCTTTTTTGATAAAGCATCCTGTATATCATGTACTAGCTGGAGGTGTTCTCTGCTGCCTGACAAGGAACAATGACATGACAAGCAGGGAGAAAAAGAGCTTTTAACCAGTTTAATGTGCAGAGAGTTGGCACTCACTGAAAAGTCATTCGCCTGTTTGCTATTTTTTTTATGTCTCTTTCCTTTGACTTGTCATTACTCCTGTAATACACAATTTTGTTTTCTGTTTGTAATTTTCTGCTGCAGTGATTTCAAAGGCTCAAAATAATCTTCTTCTATCTTAGTAGAAAAAAGATAAGGAAATATGTATCTTAATAGTTTTGCTTATTTCAAAACCTAGATGAAGTCCCATTTAGTATACCTTTCATTGCTAGACTTTTCTTACTGATGCTGCAGAGGCCTTGCATGTGTATTACAGTACTTGTGCTCTAGGCTTTTCATGTTTCCTGGAAATCATTTGGGCAAAAGGCATTTTTCATAAAAGAAAATAGCCAGGATTTGTTCTAAATGGCATTCTGTTAAGCGCTGTTCTGTGGACAAAAAAAATAATAAAAGTCAGAAAGTCTTTGCCCTTTTCTTCTGGGAGAGAAAATTAGTCTATTAAATGTGAGGCACCACACAATTCTACTTGGAGCTAAATAACATATTTTGAACTGTTATCAGACACATTAAATAGCATTAAAGACAAAATTTAAGAATCATTGAGTTTCTACCATGCAGTTTACTTTTCAAGTTAAGCTTTCAAATATTGAAAGTTCACAGTCAGTGCCTTGATCAAAAATGATAAATGAACTACTGAATTAGAAGAAGATGCTGCTATTATTTTAACCAGTAAACTAACTCGGGGTTAATCTGGGTGCTATTTAGCCTATTGAAAAGTGTTTTGAGTGAACATATGGTTTCTATTGTGAAATCAAGGCACAGTTTTAACTATGAATATAGATAATTACCCTTTGGACTTTAAACATTTATATGTGTCACGTTATGTTGGAGCATTTTTCATGGTCAATAGGTTGAAAGGTTACAGAGTCGAAAATGTAAATTGAGTGTGTTTGAGTAAAGCTATCCAGTGTAATGATAGAACAATTCACTACTGCTCTCTCTTGGAAAGAGGTAGCAATAACACTCAGTGAGCACAAGCAATGTAACAGGCTATTTATTTAAATACAGATTGTTATGGTAAAGGATTTTAATATTAGAATTACAGGAATTCAACCGTAGCATATATTGCTAGAAAATCCCTGGTTACTGGAGCTTAATTTGATATATACACAGGGGATGTTTGGAGGCCTAATTACAACGCTAACAGTAAAACTTTTAAATAAACTCTGCGTGCACGTACAAACGTGTGTGTGAGTGCACACGCCTCAGAGCCAGGGGCATGGCTGTAACCCACTCTCGATTTAGTCATGAAAATATGTTTAGTTTTACTCCCCGAGTGTAGCCTTTGGCAACATCTCCTTCCAAGGAGCCAGATGTTATGTCTGCACTGAGGATGGTGGAAGGACCCAGTGAGCAAGGAGCCCTTGAGCGCAGACTGGTCCATGGCTGAGCTGCAGCTCCACCACACACCCCTGCAGCCCAGGACACCCGGGCTCTAACACCTCTTGCTAAATCATTCATAGTGAGGGAAAGTCAAAGTGCTTCTGGTCAGGGCCCAGGGAGGCTCAGTTTCACCCTGCCTTAACAGCTGGAGGTCGAGGTGAGCAGCCTCTTGCTCTGTCCCCGCGGGCACCAAGCTCCTGAGCACCACGGCGACATTCCACAGCCAGGCACTCCTGAACTCGAGCTGTGTTTTCAGGATAGCATGTGCTAATCTGGACAGCAGTGCACCCTCCTGCATGGGTGTACCTCACTGTTAACTGTCTGCAGCACCTCTCTTGAACTTCCAGCCACAAATAACACAAGAAATGCATAATCTAAACCAGATCAACCAAAATCAGTTAATTTCTTATAAATAATTAAGAATTTTAGAGTATTGAATGTGCATCATCAAAAACAGAGTGAGGCATTAGATGACAAAGAGTTGCTACAAGGACTTCCGAAAAACTCCACAGATAAAATGTTTATTGTTATGATTTTATTGTTATAATTTTTATATATATTTTAAATATAAATTTCTATGAATTGTATTAGATTTTAAAAGAGAATACAGCCTTTCTCCAGGCACACTGAAGAAAAATGAAAACCCTTTTTCCCTGCCCACATATGCTTTATGAAGCCATTTTTGAGCCATTTTAATTACAGCATAATTCTATTCCTGCTATTTCCTACTTTCAGAAACACACACACAAAGAAACATTTTTTAGTAATCTCTAGAAGTGTGCATATTCAAAATATCCTTTATTTACTCTTTACACCACTGAACTGCACCAAAATATTCTTCACCTGTTCCTTTCATCAGTAGTCTGTTTTACAGTCCTTTCCAACATTGTTTTCTAACTTCTAAATAATTACTTTCCTTTCTTCCCTAACATGGTAGGTGGTCACTCTCTGTCACTTTCAATGTGGGAACCACAAAATGAGGTTTTTTGCTACTATGTAATAATGGCTCCCCACTAATGGTAATTAGCAAAAACTAATTGCTCTGTGAAAAATCCCTGATACCTGCATTTTGGGTTGTTATCTTGAAGCAAAATTAACAGTTCAATTTTTTTTTCATAGATTTTGAAGGATAGGGAGTTTTTCACCATTGGAAAACACTGTTTAAAGTCAGCTCAGTCCTGTGTGGCCCTATGATAGTTGTTGTTTTGGTGTCTTACAGACTAGCTGGACTTCAAATAAACCAAAGCTGCTGAGTGACAAATGGATTATGCTATTTAAAAGATGAATTCCCGTGAACCCACGTGCAGGTTATGAAATGCAGTTTCTGAAGTGTTTTGGATCAGTTCAGGTAGCAAGCATTTTTATTTTGGATGAATTGGGATTTAACATGGTATTCTCTTGCAGTTTTTCTGACAGCAAAATTGAGTATCATTGGCCTAGTTGAACTGTGTCAGTGTCAGAGAACTGCCATTTGCTGTTAAAAATATTAAGGTGAAAAACTATTGAGCAGCTTTCCCAACCATTACCATTACTGCTCTTCACTGTTTGTGCTACAGTAATATAAAGAGTCACAAACTGAGAGAAAAGCTCTATTTTGTTAGACATTGCAAAAATATATAATAGGAGATCTTTCCCAAGAGAGCTGAGAGTATCTGTAGCGAAGGTAAGATTGAGGAGGGGGAGCAGAAGAAATTGAAAGGAGGAGCAGAAAGTAGCAGGGCAAGAAATAGAAACTTTTCTTTTGCCTTATTTTTAAACCTCAATTTGTTATTCCCTAAAAAATAGCCTTTCTGCTACTTTAAAAAATGCATTATGTTTACTGTCTGCCTGTGTGTCACTTCGCCTATTCTGTGTCATGCCTTTTATTATTTTACTTTCTCCCTTCTTAATTGCATCAGCTGAAAATGGTTTTCCTAAAACATTTAGTTGTATCATCACATTTAATCTGTTCTCTAGGTTTGTTTTTATATCAACTCTTGGACCAGTATATATATTTCCTCTCTAAAGAAGTCTGGTTTTGTTGTTCTAGTCCTATATAAAGTTTTTAGTTTTGCTTGCTGTTTTTGATCTTTATTATTTTTGTGCTGACGGGACTTTTAGATTCCTTGATTAGAGATGTGCAAATTCTTGGAGAAAAACTAAAAAAGGCCCCTGAATATTTTATAACCTAATAGTAGAGAAGATGAATTACCACACTTTTCTTTTAATGGGGTGTGCTGGTTTTCCCCATCACAAAGGGGAAAAAAAGAAAGGAGCTATCAGTTCTCTCCAGAAGTTGTGCCTTCCCACTAGCTGTCATTGGAGATGAGCCTGGAAAGGGATTGCATTCTGTCTCTGCACTTTGAATGGATTGCTGGTGAAGACTGCAATTATGCAGAAACAACGGCTGCATGGAAATATACTTTCAAATACATGGGAAACTTTCTGGTTGTGAATTTTCAAGATGCTGAAATGACCAGTCTATTTTAGATAACATCAGAATAGAAAATCTCCCAGAAGTTGGCCCTGGCGTGTCTGTCGCTGTTTGTGTCTCTCTGTGATGCCTTAAGCTGCAGCTGAAAAAATACTGAAAATGGGGCCACTACATGTTTTTAATCCTCTCTCCTCTTCCCACTGGAAAGATCTATTTTTTTGCCATGCAAATATTCACTCCTATTTCTCTCCTAATAAGCTTGTCTTCCTGATAGTTTGACTAAGCTCATGTTGTATTCAAAACTCAAAGTTTCCTAATTAAAGTCCAATTCCAGCATTCCTCCTTAGATATTCAGTGCTTCTGCATACTGTGAAGAAAGATATTTTTAGAAAATATGGGCCACTTAATTCCCGTTAAGTTTTCTGTAACAGATGGTATAGTTATTTGATTTATGCATTCACCTTCACGTGGCCCTGCTGACTGCCAGGTTTTTTTTAAACCTCTGAAATTCTTTTTTGTTATGCACTGAAACTTCACCCTTTCCCCCACATGAAATATTAGTTTTACTTAGAAAATCTAACTGCGTGCAATTTTCATGTTACTGAAATTGTGCACGGTCTGGTGATTAATTGTATTGTCTTGATCACAGCCTCAGCCTGATGTTCAGGGCTCATTACAGCGGGAGGAATTCAGCAGAACACGAATCTTAACCAGGTGTGGCTTATTAAAGTGGCAGTGCCCAATTTAAAGACCATAAAGGATTTGTATCAAAATTGATGCTTTTAGCTGCATTCCCCTCTCAGGGTCCTGGAGTTGTAATACAAAAAAAGGACACTGTAGCTTGCTTATGAAAATCACTCACATCCATCATGCGAAAAGGCAGCTCAGATCTGTTGTTCCCTTGAGTGGGAAGAGTTGCATCATACTTTTAGTACAGCATGCTCATACCAAACATCTTCAAAACTTTTCCTTGGTCAGATTAGAGTTTTGAATGTACAGTTTGCATTATGTAGTGAACTGCGCATTTCTCATCTGTCAGGAAAATGTTTTCCTTTCCTCTGAAGATGCCCTTAGAGCATTAGACAAGAGCTGAAGGGGGGTAAACCTTGTAGGGAGTGATCAACAAAATTTATCTAGAATTCAACCCACACTTCATTTTATTCTGTAATTTAGGCAGTCTAATCTTATGTGGGGAAAAACAATGTGTGGAAGGGGCAAGAGAGAGGGAGAAGAGAAAACTTTTTATTACTGGGTGAGTCTATCTTCAACCCAAGTGTGGGTGCTGGTCCCCACAGTTCACCTGAGTAAGCTGGTGACAAGCTGCCAGGTGGCCAGCAAGGCTCATTACCTACCAGAGAAGCCAGACAGCTTGCTGTTTATTCACATTTTGGGAAACTTTCAGGACACAGAAGATTTAAGTGGGATTGTTGCCCCTCTCTTGAGCATTGGATGAGTGATGTGAATTGGGTGTGCTTTTGCAACTGTTGTGAGCTTGACACTACCTCAGAAATGTCAGTTAAACTTTACACTTCTTCAGAGATAAAAAAAAAACAAAATCTGCGTAAATTTTAACTTTTAGTTTGTTGCTGTTTCATTGTGCTCTGTTGGTGTCAGGTGTAAGTATCAAATGCAGCCATGCATTTATCAGTTATAGTGTTTAAAGCAGCTGCTCCTCCCAGGGCCATGCTAGTTTGTGCTTCCTTAAACCAAACAGGTATGTTCCTAGCAAAAAGAATGGGACTGGGCCTGTTGCAAAAGAAAAGGACTTCTGGGACACTGCTTATGACTATAGATTATTTCAGCTGGTGACTTCATGTGTATTTTCTCATAGTATATGCCTCTGAAGTGCTTGCAAGTAGAAAACAGTCTGGGACCTCCAAAACTTTAGTGTATATATTCTGTATTTAAAGAGAGTGACTAAAAATTACTTGTTTCCTTGTTACTAGGGAAAGCCAAGCGTGCTGATTTGGAATGGGACAGAGTTAACCTTCTCCACAGCATTTAGTGTGAGGCTCTCTTTGGGATTTATGTTGGAAACAGTGTTGATAACATAACACTGTGTGTATGGTAGGGATGTTTCTGTAATTGTTGGGCAGAACTTACACAGTGTCAATGCCTTTTGTGTTCCTCACCTCACCCACCAGTGAAGGGGCTGGGGTGCACAAGGAATTGGAGAAGATTTAGCCAGGACCTCAGCTGATAACAAGAATATTCCATAATTATTCCAATATATTCAGCATATAAAGGTGGGGGAAATAGGAGGAATGGGATGGCACGTTTAGACTGGTGGCATTTTTGTGTTTTCAAGTAACAATGAGTGATGAGGCCCTGCTTTCTTGGGAATGGCTGAGCCCCTGCCTCTGTGGGAAGTGCTGAATGAATATCTTTTTGTTGTTGTTGTTGTTTTGCTGGTGCAAGTGGCTTTTGCTTTCCTTATTAAGTTGTCTTCATATCATCCCACAAATTTTCTCTTTTACTCTTCTGATTCTCCCCCCACCTCAGTGAGGGACAGAGGGTGGTGTGCAAGGTGCTCTGTGGTGCTTGGTCATCAGCTGAGGTTAAACCATGACATAAGGAAAGAAGCAAAACATCTTTGAAATGTGATTGAGGCTTAATCCTCAACAAATCCAGAACTTTACATAAGGTGCTGTATTCCTTTTTTTGTATTCTGTGTGCTTTGGCACTAGCCCTAGATGAGCTGCAGACAAGCAAAGAGGACTACTGTGTTTTATGGCCATGAGAAGAGTGATCTGATATGCATTCACTAGTCAGTGAAAGGGAGGAAGATGATTATGAGAAGCAGTTAGTTACACAAAAGCTGTTGCAAATGTAGGTTATCACGTCAATGCTTTCTTTACTTTCAGAAGGGTTGCATTGAAATTCTCCTTAATATTTAAAAGTTTTTTTTAATGTAGTTCATTTCTCAGGTCATAGATGTGACAAATTCTTTGATCCATTAATTACATGTGTCTTACCAAGAATTTTGGCAGCAGATGCTGCTCCTCTGAAAAGGAGTAAGCTGTTCAGTGGAAAATCAGCCTTGCCAACAGTTGTTGTCCTGGGAAGCTCAAATAAGGAAGAGGGAGAAGGACAACGCCTGTTGAGAACAGTGAGATATGACGTGGGCTGGTGAGAAAGGGAATTCCCAGACAGCAAAAGCTGAAACAAAGGGAAGGTCCTGGCAGGCTTTAAATACAGGAGAGTACAACTGAAAGCTTAGCCAGCTTCAGCGGAAGCAGGGCCTAAGGAATTAGTCAGCCAGTCCAAAGCAGATCCCAGAGGAAAAGTAGCACTGTTTCAAAGTGTAAGAGCATTATCTCAGTGGGCAAGAAGGGAAATGCTGGCAAGATTTTGTGGTGAGCTGCCCTAAGGTGCAGCAATGCACTGCACGCATGCGTTACACTGCTGGGCTCCATATGGAGCTGGTAGCAGCACTGTAAGATTACCCACCTTTCTCTCAAGCCTACAATTCCAAACTTTTGTACAGGCTATTCCTTTTACTGCCTCTTAGTGAGTGTGGAAATCTAGATTCTGGCTGGTGCTGTGGTATATGTTTCTTTAAGGAGGTGCTCTATAGAGATGTCTTAGAATTAGCATGTGTATTGTGAGACATAGAGGTTGCCATGGTAAGTACACATTTTTTAATTGAATAACAGACTAATAGGCACATAAAACCTCCATAACTTCTTGGCACATAAATTACGTCTCCTGGGGCTGTAGGCAATTAAACATACCTCTTTGCTGAAATTCTTTCCAAGTCTTTTTCTCTGTTTTTGTTTAGATCAAAGCCTCTCATTTCTTTCCCAGTTTCCCTCAACAATGCTTCTTGTTTTTCTTTTGTCCTTTTTAGATTATCTGTCTCTCTCTCCAGCCTTCCCTTGAATCTCATATGCTTCATGGAGCAAGGAAGTAAAGAGGATATTGAGCTACAAAAGTGGGCTGGTTGATTGGGGTTTTTTAATTATTCTTATTTAAAGCGTAATTTGGTATACTTCATATTTGTGGAATTCTCTGAGTGGTTTGTACTGTAAGGCTTGCACAACATTACTCATTTGGACATATATCAAGAAGTGTCCATTAAATCCCAAAAGGTAAGTTCAAATCAAATATATTAATTAATATGCTACAATTTACAAGTATACCTACAAGTAGGTGTTTTAATAATCTTTATGCAGCACTTCTGAAGGCACATGCTCTCCTTAGAACATGAGTTTTGGACATTTTGTAACTTTAGAAAACAGTAAATCTTGTTTGTTTCTTTTGTATTATTTGAACTATTCTGACTTAGACTTGCTGGCCCAGAAATCTTTTGATGTTATTCTCTTTCCTGGCAATACTTTCCTCATTGTGCATGGTTTATTTGGCTCTTCCAGTAGTACAATAACTACATCATTTGCCTATGTGCATTGTTTCAAAAGTGGGCATTGTCTCTAATCTCTTCAGCAATACAATAAATCACAAGCTGAGGCGCTGCCTTCTCACTCCAGTTTTTAAAGATTTTTTTTTTCTTTTTTCCAGTTACACAGTTGTTATAGAGAAGTAAATCGAGAGAAGGTTATTTGTACTTGCTCATACCTCAGTTATTTTTAGAATTCATATTGACAAATTTTCAAGCAGCATTGTATTTCATAAAGAGCACTGCCCTGAAATCACTGTGGCTTGAACAATAAGAAAATCCAGGACTCCAGGAGGCCAACGCAACAGGATATCCATAAGCAACAACGCCTACTTATCAACAAGGGGTGAGCTTAACAGACCTGTTCCTGGCTCTGACAAACAGTGAGCAGAATTCCTAGTGAGCCAGAGAGCAGCAAATAAATGCACAAGATATATCTGAAGAAAGATTAGGCTCGGCTGACTTGGTCTGTTCCTTTGCACAAATCAAGAGCAGTTTAAAACAATAATGACTGATGGTTTTCCACAAACATCCTGACTTTTATTCTATTGCAGTACAGAGTTCCTCCACCTTTGTTTTTTTGCTTTCATTTCAGTGTTCATTTTTTATGATGTTCACTTTTTATGATGAAAGTGGTCTTGTCTTGAAGGAATAGATGAGTAGTCTTTGTTTTTTTGGTTGGATTTTTGTCTGTCTTTCCCCTGAGTAGTTCAAAGATATCTCTAACGGCTTGGAACAAAAGGAAATTACTGTTCAGATCAAGGGATTACAAAGCAATGTTTTCACAGATTTAAAATAAAATATAAACAGATGTTGGGAGATGAATGGCACAGAGACAGTTGTTGCCAATTCATTAATAATACCAACACAAATCCACTCTGTTTATTATGTTTTTAACCCATATTTGTCAATAGGGAAAACAGTCATAGTATGAACTTGTAAAAATAATGAATGTATACCAGACAAGCTCAGTGTGGAGACTTGAGAATACCAGCATGACTAGTATTTGCCATCTGTGTATGTGTAATCAATATTTTCTTACAGTGTAATGAGAAATAGCTCATTTATATCCTTGCTCCTTTGGCCCAAACAATTAGTCACTGTTTGTGGCCACATAGGTTTGCCTGCATTTGGAAGGGAACAGGGAATATCTCAGTCACATGTACAAGTGCAGCGTGTCTCTAGCTGGAAGGAATTTCCACAAAGTCTGTTTCCTCAAATGTGACAGAAACAAAACATCACTAGCCCTCGCAGGAAGCTTTGAGGCAGAGCCCAGGCGCGTGGCTCTCTGAACAATTCACTCAACTCCTCCTGCTGCTTTCTCTTCCAGTGGCTCACAGGGTGCCACAGTGTCCCTCCCCACCACCAATTCAGCATGGAGCTCCCTGACTGCCTCAGTGGCCCCAGCAGCCCAATGCCTTTGGCTGCAGGGAGGCAGCGAGGTGCTCCTCTGGCAGGCTCAAGGAGGGAACCTGCACAATCCTGGGGATGTCACCAAAGCTGTGCTGTTCAATGGGAACTTGAGTAGCTTCTATTAAGGCTTCACCATAGCAGAATATCTTTGATGTGGTCTCTCCACCACGCTACAAACACTGCTTTTTTTGGGGGTTTTTTTTGTGAAAGCATGGCAGTGTGGTCCAGCTTGAGTTCTTTGAGGCTTTAAGAGCAAAGAGAAGGGACCTGAGTCACAGAGGAATTGCTTCCTCATCTCTTCCTAAGGGCATTGTCATTGTGTAATAACTTTCAGCTAAACAAGTTCCTGTAGGACTCTGAATATAGAACAGAGATTTTGTAATGGAATGATAAATTGCATTAGAGCCTAATCTCACAGCTCTGTAACAGCTCTCTCACATGGAAAACACTTAATTTCAGTGTATGTTTATAGCAGTTTTCAGGCTATAAACTGCACAAATTATGTTCTCAAATAGATGAGAATTTGATTTTTTTGCCCATGAAGGTCTTTCTATTGCTCTGTATCTGTAAGGTATGTAACAAAAAGATAAACTACAATCTCAGAGTGATAAGTACAGTAGATAACAGTCCACACTGCAGAGTTTTTTTCTCTTTGAAAAATAGCTTTCTATAATTGAATAGACTCATATGAAGCTGTCTGTAAAATTTCTAAATTGTCCTTCTCTGTATGCTAGAGAATTATAGCTTTTAGTTTTGGACAATCAGTTCTGAAGATTTTTTCAGATTTTATTGGCTAAAGTTGAAATCACACAGGTCTTAAGGTTCTAGTAAGCAAAGGTTTGGGATAATGTTAATTATCTGCTGCTCTTTCCTGGAATGCTATTAAATCGGTTCATATACTTTCTAAATAACCTCCCAAGAGTCAGTGTTCTTGTTTTTTGAAGTGACACTTACCAGAAGTAAGGAAGCCTTACTGAGTTTTAGATACTTGTCACAGGCTATCAGGTCCCACCATTGTTGGCAGCAACCAGCACAAGGGTGCTACGTGCTGTTCATGCAGGCTTCCTTGGTGGAGAGCTGCAATGGAAATTGCATATATTCAGGCTGAGCTAATTTGTTCAGAACTGCTTATAGGGTGGTGTGTACTTATGTGTGATGTACATCCACAAAACAGGCAGTGCAGATTATCATCAAGGAAACTTAGGTCCATGCTGAGCTTCCCAAAAGGATGTAAAAAGCAACATTAATGGAACATTAGGAACATAGAGGAACATTAATTGTTAAATATGAACAAAATCTTGCTGTACCAACTAAGAATTAAGATATTTGCATCCACCAAAGGATGCAATATCTAGAAACCAAAGCACAATGGCCATCTCTGTTTAAAATGAGATAATACAGATGGGAAGTGTAGAAAGAGGTAGTTAATTCTTTGCAACCTGGATGATGCATTTAATTTATTTACAAAGTATTCCAGGTTTTATACTGCTACTACTCATGCTCTTAACAGTTCCTTTTCTCTAAGTAACTCTGTTGTCCCCAGTGCAAGAGAGGACAGTAAACAGAGCTTAAGCACTTCATCAAAATTCCTTTCTATCACTACTCAGCACTTCACTTAAATAAGCCACATTAATGTGCCATGGGAGACTTAAAAAGCAGTTTTCTCCCCTTGCCCCCAGGTGTTTCTTCTGCTATAAAATAATTTAGCCATGTTTTATCAGCAACATTAATAGTAAATGCTTACTCAGTAATCCTTCCTGGGAGCATGTATTTAGTATATCTACTAGCATGCAATTATCACTCTGATGGAAAGGGATCTTACTCTGATAAGATATCTGAGAAAATCAAAGTGCTCTTTCTCTTACAGTGGCCTAAATCCCTCCATATCTACTAAAATGGATAAACTTAAATATGTTCTTGGACCCATGTGCTTGGTATAATCTCTTCCATTTACAATACCCATATATAAAAGTGCTTTGGTTTTACAATATTTACTTAAGGTCTATGAGATGGAGCTGATTGATGGAAAATATAGAACATATCCAGAAACCTATATCCCCTGTAAATGGTTTATCTTGGATACCAATACCGTCCCTTCAAACTTCTCTTTTGGAAGCCTAAGCTGTTCAGAGTTTAATAAATACTGTTTAGACCAAAGTTGTGAGACTGTTTGTTCTGCTCTGCCAGTAGTGAAATTTGTAACCAATTTTTTTACCTGGCAAGTACCTGAAGAACACATCTGAACAGCATGGATACATGTAGTTTTCCATTGTGATGTAAGGAAAACAGTTTGCAAAGATTCAGTTTCATTTGGCTGCTATCTGTATGTTTTTTCTGCTTTATCTAGTGAATTTTTGCTTCAGATGCTGAAGTATAAGCACTAAAAAAACAACAAAAATAATATGCATGTATATATCTGCTCTCAGTTTTCTGTGTGTTTTCTCATATTCAGTACTAAAATGTTGGTTTGCATGCTGGATTTCTGGAGGCAGTTTTTGGGAGTTTATCTCTTTAGAATAATTAATTGTGAAATGTCTCTGTTGCATAACTATACCAAAGGACATGTTTGTGCCGTCTCCTGCACTTGCTACTGATTCATTTTGAAGTGTGCAAATAAAAGTTGCTGCTCAGGAGTGCAGGAATTCCTAACACTGGATATAGGATGGTGTTAGTATGCACAAACTTGGGGGGTGACTGTAGTGACTGTACCCCACACGCGATTTCTATGTAACCTGATCTCCTCTGAACCCAGACCTGCTGCTGTGCCAAAAGAGGCAATGAGTATTTCTCCATCATGGAAAAGTGATGGCAACCATCCCACCCAAAGAACCTCTTGTACCAAGTTTGGGGTGTGATTTGCTCTCAGGCAGCAGAACAGACCTGTTGGGCCTTGTGCATTGAGGTTGTGCCAGGCTGGCTTTTGGGCAGCTATGTATCAGCTGCCCTAGCAGCTACAGGCCTCTTATTTTCCTCATAGCTTGTATTTCCAGGCACTTTAAACACCTTTAAACTCATCTCACTCCCACTGTTTGTCAAATTATCTAGGAAAGGCCATAGGGGTGGATTTGGTTTCACTTTTCTGGCCCTCTAAATGCTTTGGGTTTTCAAGAAGTCTGAAAATCTCTTATTCACCACCATCATAACCAGTGTCTTTATGTAAAATGACTTCTAGTCTGTCAGTTTCTCATAAAGTGACAAATATGACAAATACTTGCTCTAAATATTTTAATATAATTAATTTAACCCTAGTAGGATAATGCAGTTTCATAACAGATTACGTTTATTGATAGTGAAAATTTGTAACATTTAATGCAAAATGACAAGTCTTGTCACATAGTCACTGATTAATATTTTTAACAAGGTTTATTTTTTATGAAATATTCACTGCTCAAATAGAACACACAATTTTCTGACGCTGATAGTTGCTCTATTTTAAAGCAACTTTTATTCCAAACTAATAAACGCGTAGATTTTTGATGTATTTTACAAAGCTGGGTCCTGCTCTGTAATGAGCTCTTTGCCATCACTTTTTAGAGTTCAGTGCACTGAACTATGGCAGTGCAATATCGTGGCCATATTTCTTCTCAGAGGCATAGGTTTGTGCTGTCCTTGTCCTTCCTCTACATATAGGGATAGCACCTAATGCAAGAAAAATATTAACACAGGCCTCTGGGGAATGTAAAATGCAATATATATGCCAAGGGCAGATATAGGGTTTCTCAGAGGAAGGTGTGGGTGGCAGCCACACATGTTGAGGCAATCCCAGGTGTCCACTCCAAAAAAAAGAAAGGAACTCACCACCATCTCTCCCCTGAAGGATTATACTATATCTCTGCTACATTATAAGAGAAAGTAATTAACTGCCAGTACCTGTGAGGGTAACATTCTCGAGACAACTTAACCAATTTGACTGTTTAAGCAAATTTAGGACCCACTACGCAACATCAAGCGCATGATATGTTCACACAGCACTGCAGTCTGAGAAGTGTGAGCCTGGGTACAAATGGTGACATGTAAGACAACTTAAATTGCACAAATTAGTCAACAGCTGCTCTAAGGAGTCTTGATTGTACACCTGGGTGTATTTCCACTTCTCCAAAGCATCCAGGATTAAGGCAGATCCTCACTCTGCAATGACACCTTTAATGGCATAGTTATAGGTGATGTCTCTGACTATGGTGCTTGTGCATTTGGTGTCTGACCCTCTCGAGCTCCAATCCCTCTTAAGCACGAGATAATCCTTTTTCTTTGTGACAGGTTTCTCATTTCAGTTGCCTTCAGCATAAAAATCCAGAGTTTCTTCCTTGCCATCTTCTGAATCAATAACTTTAAAATAATATTGCTGTTCCCATCTGAACGCAGGTCTGAAACTGTGATCCGATGCAAGATGAATATTGAGGACAAAAAAGGGGTAAAGAGAGGCCTAATTTTCATCACATTAATTCACTGAAATTGTAACCTGGATATGTCTTGCTATAACTTAAAAATGCAGCCATATGTATGATGTGACCTTTAATGTACAAGAGATATTAAAAAAGGTAAAGAAGGAAAACTTTTTCCCTGAAGATTTATAGGACACTATTTCTTGATCTCCTCCTCAACCTTCTCTTTTTGGAGTGATTTCTTCATTCTGGGACATTTTAGAGATTCATTTAAAAATAAGCTTTAAAAAAAATCATCCAGAAAGATGGTCTAACCTCCTAGCCAGCTTTTACCACTATGTGCACAAGATGCTGTGCACTTTAAAACGGTAGATGCCCTCACATTCAGAAGCAGTTTCAGAGGTGTCATTCTTGTGGCAAAAGTCATCTGCTGTTTTGCAAAACAGGTTAGCACACAGGGAATTTTTTGTGATATTGTGAAACAAAGCACATCAGCAAAGCTCTCTAAAACACATCAAGGAATATTAACTTTTCAGTCAAGCAAGAAGGATAACAGGTTTCCATGTTCTGGCACAGCTGATGAGAGTCAATGTCCACCAGCAGTGATGATGTGCATAACCATTTGCCCTATACCACAGAAAGATTTCCCAAGGGAATAATCCCCAAAATAGCACCATATTTCACAATTTGTTTGATTTCATGCTCTGTTCGAGACAAAACATGTTATTGCCATGAGTTATAACTTTAACTAAATTTTTTTCATGAACTAGAGATTACTTTAGTGGGATCTGGAGAGTAATAGACTAAATGTGGGTCAAATGCACTTACCCATGATAATGAACCACTTGTGTTTATAATATATGTATATGTATTTTACATACATCCATACCTATAAATATATATATATATACATAAATATAATATATGCAATATATATATATGCTGTTGTCTGTTGTCTACAGAAGAACCTCATGGACTGGTTGCTGCCCCTCAGCTTCTCTGGGCAATCCATTCCAGTGCCTCACCACCCTCACAGTGAAGAATTGCTTCCTAAGATCTAATCTAAACCAACTCTCAGTTTGTAACCATTCCCCCTTGTCCTGTCACTACAGGCCCTTGTGAAAAGTCCCTCTCCAGCTTTCTTATATCTCGGGGTTTCTTGTGGTCAAGATGACCCTGAGATGTGTAAAAAGTCTCTTTTCTCCAACC
>VWYI01050108.1:1266-19603 GCA_013399455.1 Anthoscopus minutus
AATCTAATTCAGAAAGTATATTGAACAGATTACAGTCTCCTTGTATACAAGGGTTTTCTTACCATGGAAATCAAGGAGTATGAAGATGGTGCATAGGCATGGTGCTGTAGCTCACTGCTAGTAGTTGCTGGGTCCTGGGATATCCCCTTTGAGCTCTGGTTAAGGAATTAAGCCCCACTTTAACTGAGCCCACAGTCTTTGCAGGGACTCTCCCGTGGTGCCCCAGCTCTACACTGCAGCTGCTGTGGTGCTGAGATGTAGCACGGAGCTCCCTCTGAAAATCAGGGGATGTTCGGGAAGATGACTCAAAAAGACCAATGGGATGAAACTAAGTAACAAATTCAAGAATGATGGGGAAAAAGATATTTGTTTAGGAAGGGCCTCCATCTGTGCTTCAAAGTTATGATCAAAATCAGATATCTCTGGTTCCTAGTTTTATTTATAGTTATTTTTTGTGGTCATCTGGTTTTATTTGTTCTGTAAACATTTATTATTCTCCCAGGTAATTTTTCAACCTATTAAGCAGTTTAATTTTGAGAGAAAAAATGTTTTTCAAACCTTCCAGAGTTTTAAATTACTTTCAATTTTCAATAGTTGTCCTGAGGGAAGATATTTTCTCAATAATGAGAATTCAGGGAAAAAATAAGGGGAGTTTGAGTTGATCTGTTTGGCAGTGTTAGATGAGTTATTTTAAAAAATTGTGTCTCACATTCATGGCTGTTTCTTCTTTCTTATTAGATTTTGAAGTGAGATAGGATGGGGATGGGAGAACAGTATGAGGACTTCAGAGGATCTGGAGGAAGGTCTTAATATTGCAAAAGAGACAAAGAAAGATACTGGAATGCATAGGAGAGAAGCAGAGTTGGTGTAGAGAAGAACATAGGATAAAAGGATGTAAGTCCTAAATACATAGGAAGAAATTTATTAACCATACCACTTGTGAAAGAAGCAATTTAAATGCAGACATTTTCTGGAGTTTCAGAGAGTTTCAGATCTTTTCATTAATCTCTAGGTTAGCGCTTCAAAAGGGTTTTCTATAAATTCGGCACTTGATAGTTTTCACCCATTGGAGAAAGGCTTCCCTCTTGTAGATTTGACACCTTTATTTTTTATCCCTTTCAGAATTAGTACCAAGCATCTCTATGCCACGTGCATGTGCTCTATTACAGACAAACCCCAGGAAGCTCATTATGTTTTTTTATGGCTCCTGTGCACTGCTGGAGCCATACCTAAGTGGAGTGTTTGACTGTCAGTGATTAGATACCGTGAGGGTATAGACACTTCAGAAAATACCATAGCTGGCATACAGACATAGACAAGTGCAACAGCACAGCAGAGGACGGGTTGCTCAGCAGGCATTTCAGTTGCACAGGCAGTAACATGAAGTTCCTGACACTGGCTTCCACCTTTCACAGTAAAATTGTTTCTGAAAGAGCTTCTGTGGAACCATAGAATATTACAGAGATCCTAAATTCAAGAAAATTTTGGAGGTTGAAGATGAGTAGATTACTACTTGTTAAAAATTTTGTTGTTCATAACTCTCTTTTGAGTGCTTTGGTGCAAAATACTTCTTTGAAGGAAAATGTCCTTGTGGGAAATGTGGCATTGGTGGAATGTATGGTGGGTTATTGGTGGAAAATAATCTTTTTGCTCAAGTACTCAGGTTTAATGTGATGCTTATCATAAAGATGTTAAGTGACAGACCAGAAAAGTAACAACAGGTTGGCTACTACCATCGGGCTGTAACTCTTATTTTGAGTTTATATTAGTTCTTGTGTTGGTGATCTTGAGGAACTCATGCTCTTATCAAGGTAATCTTGGGTAGCACTCTAGTAAAAGTACTACAGACAAATAATATTTTCCTTCTTCCTTTATTACTTTCTCTTTTCCCAAAATTTGTGATTGTCTGTTAAAATTTTCAAGCTGTTTCTTTCATAATCTGTCATCCTTTCTATTTAAGACCTTCCCACTGTTTTCTGTAGCGAAACTTCTGTAGTTTTGTTCTGCAGCTTTTGTTTTATTTGAGTGGATGGACTGATCTTTCATAATAAAAAGTAATTTTTAACACTTCCAAAAAAACCATGTTAAAATGACAGAGAAGATCATACAGCAATCAGGCCATATGGTGCACACACATGTGGACCTGCAAATGTTACCAGTCAGGGCCCACAAAGGTATTTGTACCACCTGTGTTTTAAATGTAAATACATTGCAGCTCTGCAATTGAATAGTAGTCTAGCACTGCCATTAGTCAGCACAGGATGCTACCTGTATCAGTCTGACTTGGAAATGAAAATGTATTTAAAACATCCATCCTCCTTGTTTAAATGGTTTAGGACGGTTTAAGTTGTGCTAAAAGAATAAAATACAGTTATTTTCTGAAATTTTGCCGCCTTCATGATTTTGGTAGGGGATAAACCTGCCCTTGTTGTGTTAGTGATGTCTGTCTGGGACCAGCAGGATGCCCTCACAGTCCAGGAGGATGGATCAGGGTAGCTCTGCCATGGCCTCTCCACTCAGCACAGAGCAGTGGGTGAGTGTCAGGCATGGTCAGCACCTTTACCACTCCACAGCCCAGAGCATGACTTGACTTCTCCTTTAAGTTAGAATAACTATGAGCTGCTCTAATTTCTCTTGGCAGAAAGAGCTCCCTGGAGGCATTCCTCTGTTTCTGAATACTTTGTGTTAGTCAGAAACACTGCTTAAGATACTCTCTTTCTCTGTGTCAAGGACAGGGAGTATGTTGCATAAAGTACTTTGCTCAGGGGCCTGTTAAAGGCACCTTTATGTCTCTAATGGACTAAAGCAGTGCATGAGGCATTAATCAGAGGACAGGAATGATCCCCCTCCTTCTTTCAAGAATTATTACTATCTCACAGACCACAGTTTCATTTTCTCACAGCACTTCACAAGCCAGCTTCAGGACTTATTACTCAGGGGCAGTAAAGGATAAGAGCTTCAGTGAAGCAATATATTTACTCCTAGGAAGAGTATCTTCTATCAGTTCTCATTTTCTCCTTGCTTTTGAGCTTGCCAAGGATCAATTCTGGTGAGATCGGAAGGGAATCGTCATGAGAGGTCATTGTGACAAGATTCCCTAAGAAGGTCTCAGAGAGCCTCTGATAAGAGATAGGGGAACATTTTTTTTACTTTCTCTAGAAGCTAACAAAACAACTTTCTCTAGGTTTTCAACTAGAGAAACTTTAACAAAACAACAAACTCTTCTTCACCAGCTCCCAATAATAACCCACATACAAGGTATAGTTTTGCAGGGTGGCATAAATTTTTCCACACCTGGAACAAAATTAGAAACAAAACAATAGTGGGCATAGATTATCTTCATGGCAATATATCATAATTTTAGGAAACTACCTGGTCTAACAGAAGTATGTGAACCCTTTGGTTATTTGTCTAACTAGATGCAATAAAGACACCTGAATTTCTCTAATCAGCTAAGTTGGTACTGTTACTATTTTCTTCTTTTTTATTTGTTTGGTTTGGTTTGGTTTGGTTGGATTTTTTGTTTTTGTTTTGTTTTTCTTTTTTTAATCAAAAGTGGTTTTTTCCTACCCTCTCTGTATCTTTTCTACTCTGTTAGATTATCATAATTTTCATCCCAACCTGTATTACTTTCTGGCTTTCAAATAGAAGTGAAATTGCAGTTCTCAGCTTCTATATCAGACAATTCTCCCAATGGACACCAAATACCTCTAGATGCGTAGATGGGAGGGCTGAGCACATCTGTTTCCCCTTGGGCTGTCATTCAATGTCTCCTGTGCTGTTCTAGTTGTCCCTGGCCTGCTAATATGTGGTTAGAAACTGTGAGAATAAATGAACTCATGATGCATAAAAATTTACTGGAATTCAGGGGTTTTATATTCTTTGTTTTGTAACACTGTTGCCAGTGTTGCTTTTCAAAAAAATCCATAGCAAAATGTGTCACCTGTTACATTTCCACTTCAAGGAGAGGGTGGAGAGCGCTTTCTTAAGATACGAGTTCATCATCAAAGTACTGCACAAAAAAATGAAAGAAAACTTGCAAGAGAATGGTAGAGATGTTGGTTGAAAAGGAGGTCACCCTGAGGAGCATTCCTCTCAAAACCCAGCTGTCACCAACCCTCTATCAGGCAAGCCAGGGCCTTGCCTACTGGAGTCTGGAGAACTTCCAAGGATGAGTTTGCACTGCCTCTCATGATAACCCCTTCTAGCCCTGCTCTCCCATCACAACAAGCAGCTCTTTCCTCTACCATCCACACTGAGAAGAGCTGGGCTGCATTTTGTTTGTAGCTGTGTGGCTGCAGACTCTACAGCCACCTATTCTCCAAGCCAAACAAGCACAGCTTCCTGTCTCTCCTTGCATTGATTATAAAGATGTTACTGCCTTATAGCATTCCACTGGATTTTCTCAGAATTCTCAACATCTCTCTCAAGCTGGAGAGTTCAAAAACGGGTGTTTCAGGTGAACCTCAACACACACTGAATTACAGAGTATAATAAATGGCCTGCTGGTTGCTCTCTTCCCAGCATGTGTGTGTAGTTTGCCTCCTTGCTGCAAGAGCACACTCTGTAGCTCTTTTCCAACCAGGCACCACAGTGACTACCGGAGACTTTCCTCCAGCACAGCTCTTGCTCTGCAGGCTGGCTTCCAGCCTGTACTGACACAAGGTTACTCTGCCCTAGGTGCAGAACTTCTTGCTTTTGTTTGTTGAACTTGAGCTGGCCTGATTCTGAAGCTTTTCAATGTCCTTCTGGACTGACTGGCTAAAAATCCCTGCTCAGAGGTTGAGCCTCTGAAATGCGTTAAATTTCAGACTTAGTCAATTTGACCGCATTTAATTAAGTTTATCAGAAGAGTGAGTCTCTTCTTTGTTATTACAGACACAAAGAACAGTTAATTTCTTTCCCTTTTCTAAAAAGCAGTGTGAAGAAGAATCTTCTGCTAAAATCTATGCCTGCTCTTGACCCATGTGCTCTAACTTGCCTTTACATCTATTCTGTTTACTCCCAAAGGCCTGAGTTTTATCTTCCTTATTTGCTGTACTGAAACTAATCCAGAACAGACTAATCCAAAAATGATTCAGCTAGTCCAGTTAAAAACAGACATTCTGGATTCTGGCTGGCACATTCCAAGTGTTACTGGTTTTGTAGGCATAGTTACATAACTGACTAATTTATTTCAGGATCATCTTAAGCATCAGCATTTTTTAAAGGACAGCATCAAATTCTGCTAGCAATTATTGCATTTTATTTCATTAATCAACACAAAGCTGTTCTTCAAATGCAAAAAAAATCAGCAGTAAGATCAGGAGGTTTTTTTTATTATTTTTATTGACTTAAAAGGTCTATTTCTTGTTTTACTTCACCACTGAATCATTTCAAAATCACTGGAGGCAAAGGTGTTGCACTAGTATAAAATCAATAAGAAAGGAGTTAAAAGGCCATACTTTCCACATGCAGTGAATGAGAATTGAAAGCGAGGTTTATAATATCATAAACCTTGGAACTGTGTCTGGTAATTATCCCTGCTATGGCCTGCCAGGGAAATGACCACCATCTGTTGATGCCCACCAGTGCCCTGAAAATACAATCAGGCTGTGAGCATTCGCTGGAACTAGAAGCAAACTAATCCTCTCCCCTTCAGCTCTTCAGATTACATATAATTACGTGTAAGATACAGGCTCAGTCCACAATGATTTTTCAGACTTTGGACTTGAGAAGATTGAAGTAAATAACATTTCTCCTACACTCACTGTTCAGCTTCCCCCTCTGTATCTGTATTTCATAGCTTTTGTTTTTAAATTGCTGGCAAAAAAATCGCTACTTGCTGAGACAGGTGTGTTCTCTCTAGTTTGTGCATTTAGAAATAAGACTTTTCCTCACAGAGTAGCTTTGAGCTAAAGCTAATATTTTTCTTTATGAAACTGAGATAAAACTGCTTTTAAAATAAAATGTTTCAGGGTTCTGAGGAAGTTTCAGTAATATACATACACACATCTCTATTAAGAATATATAGGAACTAGACCATGGTAAGACAGAGAGCAATAAAGAAATTAGATAATTGAAAGTAAGAAGAAATAGCATGGAAAAGTAAGATTAGAAGTAGGAGGAGGTGAATGAGAAAGGGAAAGAATCTATAAAGAATACACGGCAACCTTAACTCTAGTTTGGCTGCTTCTACTTGTTTCTAACTTTCAATGCAATATAAAGGGGTGTCTTCACAGGAGATTTTTTTAGTAAAAAAAAAGGAGAATAGAAAAAAAAGTCTAGTTCCTATCCAGCTTCTATTTAGTGCTTTGCAGTACATAAAAGAAATACCAATATGTTCAATCAACAGCTTCAAAAACCAGACGAATATGGAATTAAAAAAAAATAAAAGGGAAAATGAATAAGGCTGAAAGGAAGGAAGGATGTAGCAGAGGGATTCTGCTTTATTTGCTCTCTCCCATTTTAGATGGATTAAAGAATTATTAAAAATTAAAATGCAAAATCACTTTCAGACAAACCAAGTGAGAATCGTTTCAGCTGAACTAAATAATATCTAAGTCCCAGAGGACCTCATTCTTCTTCATCTGTTTTTGGCTACGATATAAAGGGTCTCTGAATCATTTGGAGTGGTCTGCAGAAGTAATAATGTATTCCTTAGAGCTATGCCACTCACAGACAGAACACAGGACAAGAGAGGCAAAGCCTCTGGAGAGGCTTTTTTCCCCATGTTAGATTAAGCACTTTGGCTTCTCTGAATGCAAACAAGACTATGGTGGTATTAGATACCAATTAATGGTGAAAATAGGCTCTGTCAAAAGGAGCATTTCCCAAGAGATAGCCATTACCATTTTTGGTCAGTGTTTGGAGGCAAAAAGGATGCAGGGCTCAAGCTGAATTTGACTAAATTGTGGAATGTGTTTGTAAAACCAGAGTTGTGAATATTCTAGAAGAATGTTGTAAAGTTTTCTTCATTTAATTGTGAAAGTACCATTAGGGATTCAGGTGGAAAATATTACATTATTATACAGTGGAGTTACAAGGGAAAATAAATCCACAGGCCTTTCAGGCAATAACAGGAACTGAACGCACAATTTCCAGTCCATGACAGAGAAAACCCTGGTCCATATGTAAATACAGTGGAAAACTAAGGTTTATCTATCACACGAACAGTAGCCTGTATTGGGGACTCCCATGGTAAGCTTGGAAATGTGGAAAATTCCCTAACTCTCTGTGCCTGCTGTGGAAAATTCAGCTGGTCCTGTAGAAGGAAAGAAGGCAAGAGGGCCCCATGGTTGCTTCTAGCAGTGGGAAACAGAGTACAGCACAAGGTACTCTCAGTGGTATTGGCCTTCTGAGACAGCTGTTAGGGCTGTTTACTTCACCCTCTGTGTCTTAATTGTCAAGTCCATGTTTTCCCTGTAATTATAAAATAATAAAGGCACCTCATAGTCATTCTATGTCATCATCGTGGAGTTTTAGTCCCAACTTTCATCTTGCAATATTTTTATTTCAGCTTAGTTTCCTTCTCTCTAACAGTTTTGCTCCCCATTTACATTGAAACAGGACTTTCTGAACTGTCTGTGTGGATAATGCATAGATGCAAATTCAGCTAAATGCATATTAAGCAATTTACTGCAAGTGCTGCAGTACGTACAAGGATAAAGATGGAACCTCTCATGGATAAAAGACAGGTCACTGAAACATACTTCTGTTTCTATCTTTGCCAATAGTGAGTGAAAGGATGGCTCTGTCCATGCTGTGAAGACAAAGGTACACTATAGCACACCCACTCAAGTAAAAAAAACTGTAAGATAAAGGTCTTAACCTCACAAGGTATGTAAATGATAAATGTGCTATAATATTTCCTTTCTCTACATATTTTTCTCCTCTGATGATATTGCTAGCTCCATATCTCTGTCACAATATTATCAAATAAATTTTATTGGAATATAAATTGCTGTGCTAGCTTTATACATAAAAACATTCAGCTTATCATTAAATGAAACATATGTTAAATGAAAATGTCATTCTCTTAGTGTGCCTACCAAATGAATAGCATCTTGACAATACTCTTTGATATGCTAGAGCCTAATGATATTTCTTGTTCAGAGCCTGTAGCCATTCAACTTGAAAACAAATAATTAAAATAAATTATACCTTTTGTGTCTGCAAACTAAGGAGAAGAACAAAAATAGCTGCACAGGAGGGAGGTTAACATGTGGATATCTCTTGACAGTATTATGAAGACCTCAGAGGGATTCCTACATTCGCCTGACTGCAGTGATTTATGTGAGGAATCCCATGTCAGACTGTTAAGTTTAGCAAACAGGATTTACAGTAATAGATTTTCAGAAAAATCTGGTTCCCCAGGGGTATTGTGTTCTTCCCAATTACTTGAACATTCAGAGACACTTTGGCCTTTTTTCCTCTCTAGTCATGTATGTGTGTCTACGCATGTAACTCTTGGGTTTGCTTATTTCCAGTGGTTTTCTGCTTGCACTGGGCTGCGTTTGATGTTGTGAGACTTTCATGACTTTTAACACAGCTGCCAGACACTTTCTATAGGTGCCTGTGTGGAAGTGTGCCTGTTTTTCCGATGGTGATGAGTGCCTCTCAGCCATTGTCATTCCATCCTCAAAGCTCCTTTTAGTTTTCTTCCTGTGTTATCTTTTATCAGTGCCCAGTGGAAACATTCCTCAAAACTTTACATCCCAAGTATTATTAATGCTGAAGGCTCTGATATTTAGGTCCCTCTGCTAAGCTGAATACCTAATGACAATGAAGTTTCTACTGTGGCGAAATCAACATTAAAACCCCAAAACTATCGTTTTGCAGCAAGGCATCCTCTTTAGTCTTTTCCTTGTATTCCAATATCTGTCTGTTGGTGCTCTTCACTTCAGAGGAAGGAGACAACTAATGCGATGCATGAGTTGGAATAGGGAGAGGATTTTAACAAGCTAAGCAGCATGGGCCCAGTGGCCTTCTCTGTACTTTAATATGCCTTGTGGCCTTGTTGTCTCCGGACATATCAGACCATAAATTTTTGGGTTCTCCCCTGACACTGTGGGTTGCAAGAGCTGAGCAACCCCTGATAAACTTTGTCACACCCACAAATGAAGCAAAGGGGCCTGGCTTTTGGTCTTCAAAGGTTGTTTATTGTCTCTTATCATCTGTTTCAGCCTAGGATGGCACAGGCTCTGAACTCTTGGAAAACACACCAGCAAGAGACCCAAGAGGCTCAAAATGTCTGAATTTATACAAGATAAGCAAACCAATTACTTGATACCACGTCCCCAAAATGTCCACTGTTATTACTTCACCACCACCTACTAATGGTTTGTCTATCCATTAAACATCTGCACTGCAGCTAATTCTATCCAATAAGGTTGTGCTCTCAACACTGCAGAACATGGAGTAAGTGAAGAAGAAGAAGGAGGGAAACTGAGGCAACACCCAGAACTCTCCACCCTGAGTCCTCATCCACATCCACATCATACAAACCCCAAATATACATCCTTCACCAAGCAACAGCCAATAACTACACCACCATCCAATTCACACTCTGGTTGACTCCAAGCCCATATCAAAGCTCTGGAAGCTCTCTCCATGGATTGAGGCCAAAACCGGTGTTCTCCTGGCGGTCAGGAGCCACCAGGACAGGCAGAGAAACACTCCCCGTGTCCCTGATTCCCACAATAAATAACATTGTTTTAGCCAATCTGCTGCTCTTGCAGAAGAAGAGAGAGGTTTTAGGCCGGGCTGTGCTGTCTTGCTGGCACAAACCACCCCCATCAGCCCCCTTGACATGTGAGCTGTTGAGGCAGATCTGCAGGGCACACCCAGACCTCTGCACTGACACCCACTGAGCACCTGACTGGGGTGTTTGTAGGCACGACATGCACCCCAAAATGCTTATATCACTCTGCTAAAGGCCTGACCCATTTGCAGCTCCATGAAAATCAGCCTCTGACAGCTGATATATAAATGGACTTAAATGGCTTATCACCACCTGAAAAGGAGAAAAGTGGAAGGACCAGGTCCTTCCTGTCTCCTGCAAGGGAGAACCTGTTTACACACTTGTCTCCCCAAAGGGAATCAGTGGCTGTGCCAGAGCCTGTAGCCAAGCCTGTCCCCACTCTCATTACCTGAATGCCTGAACAGAAGATTATGTCCCCTAGAATGCCTGGAACTCTGCCTAAATTATGACTGGAAAGTTAATTTGCTGTTGGCCTGTAATCTTTAGATGATCTAGGTTTCTCTGAATATGGCTGGTAAGAAGAAGTCTCTTTTTCTACCCTGTTCTCCTTCTGTCCCAGATGCTTTCTCATACACAAGTCCATACACAAGTAGAATAATAAAAAGCCAGTAAACTCAAGGAAAGTTTTCACAGGGGGAAGAAAAAAAGTTAATTCAGATTCAAAATATGAGAGATGCTTTGGCTGAGCCTCGGTTCCTTTAAAAATCACTTATTTTCTCTAAAGTAATAGTAGTGGCTGAATTTTTTTTTTCATTAAAAACAGATATAGCATTTTAGATTTAGTTCTCTTTAGGAAGAACCATTGTTAGCTTGAACTTGTATCAAACTTTTTTTTTTAATGCAAGTTTCATAGTTTTGGGCACATCAATGAATACTATCACACTTGGTAGATGTATATATCTGCCTCCTAGGACTCTAAACAGACCAAGAATACTTCAGTGGTTCAGTTTCAAGACTAGAAGTCCGAGTATTTGGAGACAGATTCAAGATTTGTCTGAATTAATCTTCACTATTTATGGCTTCTGAATAAGTAACCCAAATTACATTAGCTCAAGACCTTGTGCTTTGCAATTTCTTCTCATCTATCTCTAACTCAAAGAGAAAAAAAATTTGTGGTATGAGTCCAACAACTAACTTAACTCCTCCACCCCAGTTTTCTGTTTTGTAAAACATGATGATGATGGTGATGGTGATGATGATGATGGTGATGATGATAATTACAAATGTTTTTTGAACATTTGTATTCTAACAATAGAATTAGAGATTTTCAGAATGTTAGAATATTTCTGTGGAAAAAGGAATCTTTATGCAAATGATGTATAGAAATAACCCGACATGGAAATGACATAGAGTCGCGGTTTAATTTTAGAACTCAATTCTGTTTTGCCCATGTTTTCAACCAATCTAGATCACAACTGTCTGAGGATGGGTACCTTTGTTGCCTTGGTCTGGTTTCTATACAGCTCCAAACACAGTGATAATTAATTTAAACAAAAATGCTGAGCTTCTGATGTCACTAGAATGTGTGTAAAGCACATCATCTTTGTTGTTTCTTGGTCTGTATGTATCTTTGTAAAAATCAAAGGTTTTTTCAGTCCTGGAAATGATGTTTCTGTTATTTCATTGTGTTGAGCTTTCTGTGCAGTGCAGTAGATAAAAGAGGTGAGAGATATGTCCACTTTGGAAAGAAAAACTGAGACCATCCATTTAGTGTCACTTAGGACCTATTACAGAAGAATAATTTGGTCATTTAGAATTTTAGATCAAAGTATAAATAGTCTAAAGCTACACTGCATCCCAGAGGTGAGGAGACGGAGGCTATTTGTACTCATAATACCAGATGTTTAGTCATTACTATAAGTTCAAAAACAAAAACTGAAAACAAAAAAAGAGCTGCTAATTGGGGGTATTTGGAGTCATGTCACAGGTGAAAGATGATCTAAAATGCTGTTTCATAGCACAGTGCAATAGCAAAATTAGCATATGTCTATTATCACTGCTTGCAACTCTGCAGGAAACTAATGGAAGTAGCTTAATCTATTCAGGCTCTGCTGAAAGGAGAAATGTAGGATTTAACCTGTGTTCCTGAGTTTTCCCTCCTCTCTTATTCCTTGCCAAATTTTTGCTGCACAGCAGATTTTTATTATTTTGTAATAATAAATTGCCTGGACTGTAAATTTAATAAATAACTGTAGGCATTAAGGACCTGATTATTCATTTCTAGAGGCAGTGGTAGGGATCCATTGTGATAATGGTTAGCAAGAGAAAAGGGTTCAGTCCTAAAATTCCCACTGTTGAACCAGATTCAGAGAGCTGTCGTTCCAAAGCAGTAAAAGCAAAAGCATTAATTATACATTTCCATTACGACAGAGCCAACATCAGCAGTGGCTAAAACATAATTTGTTTAGGTGACAGTGCAGGCTGTTCTCTGATCAAGTTTTGTTTCCCAGAAAGAGACATCAGTCTTAAATTACACAGCAAGCAGGCAATAAAACACTTCCCAGAGGAAGAAAAGATAAAAAAAATTATCTTGATATCTTATTAAATAAATAAATCTACATTTTTGTCAATTAAAAAAATCAGCAATGGGGTATATCTTTAATTGAAGGAAGTATTTTTTCTGTGGGGTTTCATAACATTACATTTTAGATTTCCAGTGATGAGTTGTTTTTACTGCAGAGGAACTTTCTCACTGTAAGGAAGGAAAAGATGACAAAAAGAAAAACCCTACCAAAGTGTTGACAAGAGGGAAATATGGGATATTTTACTTGTCTTAATGTAATGTCTAAAGATAGAGTAATTTGGCTTTCTTTAGTAAGGGATGAACAAAACCAGAACTGCTGTCTATCAACATAATTAATTTTACAGTAACACTGATATATATATATATATATATAAACATTTATGTGCAATTAAAGCTGGACATACATCTTTTTGGGGAAATATATTCATACATGATTTGATCCATAACTCATTTTAAGCCTATCAAGCACAGATCTAATTTTACTTACCTTCAGTTTCAGTGGATTTATTATTTTGCATAAATCTATGTACATATTTTAGGACATTACCAAATCAAAGTCCCCAAAGAGTGCTTTTTCTTATTTGCTTTTAATTTTTGGTTGCTACAAAGAATCATTTGTTGTAGTTTTTTATTGTAATTTGACTTTTAATATCATATTCCCTGATTGCTTCAGCCTCTCTGCATTTGGCACGAGTAAAGCAAAAAGCAAATATAACCCTTATTTCTTATTATCTCCAACCCTTTCAGAAGAAACTATAAAAACTAGGAGTATATTCATGGTGAAGACACAATTCCCCCTCCAGTGGTATTTTCTGGTAGCGTCAGATGAACAAACAAAACAAAAAATGCAAGTCATTTACCCCATGTGCAGCAAATAGTAATTTGGAGCACTTATTGTGCAAAATTAGATTCCCTCTAATAAATGCAAAAAATCTACATGTCATGAAAATGATTACAGAGAATTTTGTGTGAGCTTAGAAGGTTTAATTTAATTGAAGTAGTTAATATTTCTTGTCTTTAAAGAAAAGATGTTTCTGAACCGCTTGAACTTTCTAAGCAATTAGATCCTAAAGAAAACCCCTGCCCAATATCACTCTGAAAGGGAATTAAAGCAACATTGTCTCCTTATTGCAGGCTTAAACTAGTGTAGTTTGGTTCATAATTTAAACATTGAAGCATGCTCCAATTGTAAAATTAACTTTGCTGTACTAGTTATTTGGAACCTTAAAATACAATGATGGAAGAGCATATATCTATTGATCTGTCACTCATAAAAGGCTGATTTGCATTCATCACCAAATGGAGTGATGGAAACCCAGATAATACACTGTATAAAGACATAAAAAATGTTAAGAAAGTGGTCTGGGAACAAATGACCTCAATCTTTTACGTGTGTTCTCAGTTTCGTTGCTCTTAACTGAAATAAGGAACAAAGGATTAATATGAAGACTGGATGACCTGATGTCCCACAATTACATCTCATCCAGTCAGAATTTTGTGCTCATTACTTAAGTGGCAAAGGCTGCAAATCTCACTGATCTATTACTGGAGTAGCTAATATTCGGGGAGGATTTCCAGGTTATACTGTACATGGATACCCTCTTCTAGATATTCAAGAGTTAGAAATTCTAAAATAGGCTAATTGCTTAGAAAATTATCAGCATCCCCTCTACTACGCACATACATCTGAAGCATTCATTCAAATAATAGCTGGATTTGCTTAACTGTATGGAAATTGGCTTTCTGATGACACATCTACATCTCCTGGAGCCAGTGATCTTTGTGCCTGCCTGCAACCTGTAATTTTCACCTGAAATGAACAGCTAAGAAAATGCTTTTCCTTCATGCTTGACCCATCCAAACTCTCCATGAAAGCCTTTTGCAAAGGCAAAAAAACATGAGATCATGGAGTAGTTTGGGTTAGAAGGCACCCTAAAGATTCCTGGGCATGCAATGGGCAGGGACACCTTCCACTAGATCAAGTTTCTTAGGGCTCCATCCAACGTGACCATGAACTCTTCCAGGGATGAGGCATACACAGCTTCTCTGGACAACCTGTGCCAGTGTCTTACCACCCTCACAGCAAAGAATTTCTTCCTAATATCTATCCTAAACCTGTCCTCTTTCTCAGTTATGCATTCTTACCTAAACCAATTGTGAAGAATATTCCAAAATCAAAGGTCTGTATAGAATTATCTCCAAACAAAATGAAAATTCAGGTCAGAAATCAAATATAGTAAGTCAGGACCAACCTTAAATGTTTCTAATTAGGTACCATTTTTGTGTCCCTTATGAAATGTTCAGGTTATTAAAAATCCTGTTAAGAAATCACTCCCAAGTGCATGAGACTTAAATGTGATGACTGAACAACCTCGCTCTGTCTCTTAATTTGCTTGGGCTAGAAGATTCAGTATTTTGTGAGTCAAGAAACTGTTCAAAACAGGAAAGCAGGTAAGTCTTGTGTACAAAATGACAACTTCAGTGACAGAGACTAGCCTGCTGGAGCAGCTACAAAGGAAGTTCCTGTATCATTTGGACCATTTTTGATTAGTTTATTAAAAAAACAACAAAAACAAACAAACAAACTCCAAACAAGTTCTTATCTCACTTTTCTGTATGCATAACTCTTTATAGGACATATTCTGCTGTGGTAGTTTAGAGTCAAACCAAAAAACATCAGGCAACTTGATGACGTATGTCCAGGGTTTTTGATGCTAGAAGCTGTGAAATTAATTGGGTTTTGAAATATTTTCTGTATTTTCAGATTTTGTTTCTGAGAAGGGAATATTCCTAAAGAGACTTTTGCAACTTTGGCTTTGCTTTCCCTCAAAAACCAGTATTTAATGATAATATTTTTATGTGACATTTTGCATTCTGTTTGAAAAGCCATCTTTTATTTAACAGTGCTCTGGCAATATTTTTAAGATAATTTACCTAAAGTCTTTGTCACTTACTCTGTTAAAATATCATGCAGGCTTATCATGAATAAGGACACTAAGAAGATCTTTGAAAGTTCAAAAATGCATTTTCTGCAATAGCAGCTGTAATAGAGCTGCAGTTAGAGGCCTTTTTTTCTACAATGACCTGTGTTTATGTATGTTTTATAACCTTAAGAGAAAATCCCAAAGTAATTCACAGAGGTAAGAATGTTTTCCTTCTCATAAAAAAGATACATAAGACCAACTATTCTGATTTACTGAAATCACTGAAAATGTTTTCAGCTTCTTCCTGCTGCAGATGAAGGCTGGGCAGCAGGAAAAGCCTTCCTCCTGTTTTCATCAAGTAGACACCAGGGCTTCCTGGAAGATGCCAGACTGAAATGGGTTTGGATGGGAAAAGTGAAATTTGGTTACTATCCAGGGTAGCCAGCCATTATCTATATTGTTCCTTTTTGGGGGCAGAATGAAGGCTGGAATCTTAGTAATTTCCTTTCCAAGCCACTGAAATGGACAAAGTTTTGGACTAAACACTGTTGTGAGCAGATTGGAACCCAGATAAAAGGAATTAAGAAGAGAGGTTGTTCTGGCTGTTCATATCTGTAATGAATGTATTTGAAATTTGGAAGTCTGCTGCTCCAGATTGTCTGCTTTTTTCCAAGGCACAGTCATTCTTAAGTCCCTTTTTAACTTGCTCTCCTCAGCAGGATTTCTTCTGGTTGCTAATTGCCAGCAGTGAATAATCTACAGAGGTAAATAGATGAGGAAGAAAAGGTTTCCAAACTGAAGTGGTTAAAAGAATTCCAGACACAGGGGGTGGCTGAAAAGAAAGGCAAAAAAATGCTTTTGGCATTTTATTTCTTTGTCCTTTTGTTACAATAAGGAAAAGATCTTTTTCTGCTAATTCTGTTGACAGTGATCTGCCACCTTCAGAAGTATTTCTGCAGTCTCATAATCCCTGCTCCATAAATAGGCAAGAGATCAATAGTTGAATAACAGCTGAAAAGAATTATTTTAAATAGTTGAAAATAAACATAGCAACCACAACTTCTAGATTAATGTTAAAGAAAATATATTAGTATCTTTTTCCAGCTCTGATTCACAGTCTGTCTTAAGTAGAATGGCGCACAGTCCCAATTGCTGTGGACCAACAAGGGCATATGTTTTACAGCTTCATCTCATTTTCACTTCTGACTATGCTAAATAACAGATATATATTGTAATATAGATTGTAATATAGACTGTAATATAGATTTTTAGACCTTAAAAAGTAATTGTACATAGGAAATCATCTGCAGGGAGAATTTCTAACTGTTACTGCAGTTATCTGGTTTTGGCTCAATCCTAGGCAATCCCAATATATCTATTAACTGAAGTCACAGGCCAAATTGCTGCTGTTCTAAATGAAAACAGTATTTGGCTGCACCGGCCTGGCAGGCTTACTCTGGGCCACAGCATTAAAAAAATATAAAATATTTTACAGAGTTACATGGAGGCAAACTGATGATACCATCAGCTTTTAGAGAATTGTCTAGGTCATCTCATTTTCTGTATTTCCAATGTGTTGTTACATTTATATGGATCAATATTTCTCTTGAAACAAGAATATAAGCTGCACTTACTGAGGAGAATTGGAGCAACATTCGTTTAAGCCAGGTTCCTTGTTTAAAATGGTAAGATAGGAGTCCTATGAACTCTCAGGAGAATATGGAATAAAGGAAATATGTACTATTTACTGTATGCAACATTCATGAAAGAATTAGCAAGCATTGAGTCAGGTTTTATTGTATTTTTAAAACAAATTCGAGAAAGAACTACAGGGATTCCTTGAAGTTCAAAATATCTGCTTTTCAGCAGGAAAGTAAAGAAAAATGAGGAACACTCTTCTAGTATCTACTAAAGGTTTTTGCTAATTTTTCAATTAGCATGTGAACTCGCAAGTTGAATCCAGCTTCAGATGAAAAATAGGATATGTCTACTGATTACCATAACAATTGTTGGGGTTCTTATTTCAGTTGAAGTCTTCAAGTGAGCTCTTAGGGGCCTGTCTCAGCAAAACCAGACATGGTAGATTGTTTGCAAGGTTCACAGGAAGCCCGTTTCTAAGATTCAGAACTTTCTGTGCTTCTGTCAGCAAAATTGTGAAGGTTTTCCCACACATTGTGCCTTTTCCAGTCTTCAGAGCTTTTCCATGATTTTGTAACACAGGATCATCACCTCCTTTTCTGAAAGTTCATAAACCCAAAGACTTCATCAGACCTCTAGCAATGCCAAGCTTATGTAGTGATGTGCTTACAGGTCATGAGCCTTAAATCCTGCAGAAACTTAGACTATCTCAAATAAGGAGAGGGGATGCTGGTAATTTCTCCAAGATTTTGGTATAACAATGCCAAATTTAATTGAAAGTGCACTATATATTTCATAATCCAAATGTTCTAGACCATTTTAATGCAAAATAAGTTTTAACTATTTTTATATAAGTTGCCAAAGTGAAGAGAAGGAATAACAACAGTAAGAGGTGAGACGCATTTCTATATGCCCAAAATTAACTAGAAATAACACCTAAGTAAAGGAATTATTTATAGAAAGGAGAATTTGAAGTAAAATTCCAAGAGATATCAAAACTGATTGAAACATGCAGTCTTAATAATCCTAAAATTCATAGTCTGTGTGCCTGGCAGAATTTGTGCACGACTCTTTATTTTCTTCAGCTGCTACCTTTGGCTATTAGTGAAGGCAGATGAGAATTTAGGAATCATTTGTTACCTCTGCTTCCCTCCCCTAGTCTTGCACAATGTGTACTATTAACCACTCTAATGCAATTGAAATGATAGAACTAATGCACCTGATGGAAATGCCATTCTCTTCATTTAGGGAAAAAAAGGCACTTTAAAATGGATTTCAAAAAGATTAAATTAGACAAGTGTCCTATGCGAAGATGGCTTTTGATTATGATGCTGAATAATGATTACTTTCTCACCAATTTAAAACAAACCAACAAACAAAATCAGTCAGAGAAGAAGCACTGGGTGGGAATGATATACAAAAAGCTCTATTCTCCTGTCAAGCTATGTGAATACTATGTCTTTGCACTGAAAGCTTTGAAGTTACGCTATTATAAAAATGTATAATAAA
>VWYI01050109.1:1530-66448 GCA_013399455.1 Anthoscopus minutus
AATATTTTTCAGAGAGAAGGCTGAAATGATGGATGTTCCCACAACTTTATTAAAATAGATCTGTTCTACAAAGATGGAGATGAGATCTCTAAGCAGAAATTTTATCACAACACAGACATTTTCGTGGATAATAACAGACTGATCTGGGGGCTGTATAGTTGTGAAGTGTTGTTAATGTTTTCTGTTTCTACACACATAATTGGAATCTTTGTGTATTATATCTGCTCTCAGAAAAGAATGGTTTGGTGTATATTTAAGAATTTTGCTTCTGTGTTCTAGCTCAGAAACATTTGTGTTTTCTCCTGAGATACTTTCATCAAGGCTGAACTTCCTGATTTAAAACTTTCTACACTGCTGAATTTAATATGCTGTGCTTAGTATTTTGCATATGTCTTTCCTCAGGCATTTCTCATATCTCTTTGCCGTATCTTTTTATACTGTAATTCTATCTTATACTGCAGCAGCTTACTTAAATTTTCTGTCTGGTGCAGCATTTTATTCTCAGTACTTTCTGCCTTTGCCCAGTGTTTCATTTAGTGCCTGTTTTTGGGTTTTTTTATCTTCTTCTTCCTCTCTATTTCCTTTGGAGATGTGCAGTATTTGGCAGGTATTATCTTGCACGAAGGGATAATCCTTGTTTGACTCTTAATCCTGGGTTCTAGATGAAATGTGATTGAGGAATTGAGGTTGCACATGCATATAATGTGTTACAGAGTGCATTTCTAAGATTCTGTAAACTGCAGTGGCTTTACAGGAGCCTCTTAGACCTGAAGACAAGATCACTGAAATCGAAGCCTTATGCATGAGCAGTTCCCTACAGGCATTTAATGCTCAGACTTAGGACCTTGTTCAGTAGATAGGTATTTTAATGTATCTTTAATATTTGATAATATTTAAAATTATAACATCTGCACTGGCATTTAAAGTGAAGACAGATGAAAAGAGTATTTCAGTGCATCTCTTAAAACCCAGTCTTGTGGATTCTTACCTACAATGGGTTGAGTTATTGCAGAGATCTTGGAAGCACAGATGACTGTGCAGGATCATGCAATGATCAGATTCACATGTACTTAACAATTGATGATGATATTTGTCTTTGGATCCACCTTTAATATTATATGCATGTGAGAAAGAAAAGGAACATTTTTAGCACTTCCTGTGGCATAGATTTTATATTTAGTCACAAGTTTTCTGCCTAAAGAATCAACTTGAAGCAGTTGTATAAACGTTTATCTTGCCCCACGTGAATTGTTAGAATAGGATTTGGTGTACCTTGCCATACCAGTTATTTGAGAACTGCCTTAAAGACAGTCTTCTTAAAGTGTAACTGTAATGTCCTCTTTCTAAATTTCTGATTTTCTAACTGTACCTGCACCAGGTTTTTCCTTAACTGGAAAGTATAAAAATACGCATGTCTGGATAAAGATAAAAATATCATTCAAATATATTATCTAATAATAATAATAGATCAGTTTTATAAATAAAGCCTGTATATTCAGCTGTCTCAGAATTGCAGTCAAATTGATGATACAGTAGGGATTTATTTCAATATACAGATCAGTCTTACCATTCCTTTATGTAATGATGTCATGTAGCTGTGAGTAGCTAATAACTCATTTTCTTGAGATATCAGTTTTAGTCTGTGGGAACTTTGTTTCTGACTTTGTTTCACCTTAAGGAATAAAGGGAATTGGTATAAATCAAGTTACTTTTCATAATAGCAGTTTTAATCTATACATCTGAGTAATTTGTAGAATATATCACCAATATAAAAGAATTGATGGAATATACCACTTTAGTGAAGTGGAAGCTAATAATTTTAGAAAATCAAGCATAAATGCCATATGTATCAGATTACAATGTGATTTAACTTGTCGTTTGTTCCACAAAACTGGTGTGGCATATAGTGATATTTTTCTTAAATTACCTATTAAGTAAAAATAAACATGAAAAGTCAGTATTTTTAGAGAGAGTAGTTTCTATTGTCTGGTAGATTGGTCTGTGTTCTAAGTAACCAAAACCAAGGTTGGCTTTAAGTAAGATCATGTAGAAGTTAGATGCTGCAGGTAGTTGGTCCACAGAATATAAATACAATAGAAATTAATTAGAAACTTGTAATATGGATTTCTGATCAACTTCTGTTTGCTTTTGCAGGTAATTGTGTTATTAAAATGTGACAGTATAACAGGCATGCAACTACATTTATTTATGAAATCCTTGTATTTTACTACAGCTTAAAATATGAAGTATTTTGAGAATTTTTTTACTGCCAGCATTACTGTTTTATAATGTTCTATAAGATAATTTCTGTCTGTAAATATTTGTCAAAGGAAAAGTTATGTGACACAACATTTTTGCAGGACTAGAGATTAAGGTTTACTTATGAATACTGTAATCATAGAATCGTATTTTATAATTGCATAAACTGTTCATAGTTTGTATGAAACTATTCTAGTGGAGACTTTGCAAGAGATAATCTTGGGCATGTGCTGCATCAGCTTTTTGCTCCTTAGGAATGGGCATAGTCTCGGAGCCATTAAATGTCAGGTACATTTGTTACATTGTTTTTCTTCCCTGAACAGAGGCATCTTGCTGCCAACCACAGCATCATCCCAGTGAAGAGTCCTAGCAAATCCAGTGCAGTCCTCACTTAAATAGTGCATCCTGTGGAAAGTAAAGCTTAATTGCTTTTGGATTTGTGTCCTTTACCCCTTGAATTCCTTCCTGGTTTGCCTGCTTTTCTTTTTCTGCCTACATCTATGTTCTCACTTCCAAGAGTCCTCTGTTGCAGCAATCCACTCCTGGCAGAGAGTGTGACTCTTCCACTCCTGGCAGAGAGTGCAGAGATGTTTCCCTGTTGTCTGCCTTGATGTGGTACCTCTGGATGTGTGGGCTGATGGATTGATGGAGGAATGTGACAAGTAACAGTTGAATTCTGCTTGCCTGTCTCTTGTGGTGACAGTAGTTATGGTCTCACCTCCTTTCCAAGCTGTCAGTTTATGGAGAATACACAAGAATTCAGTTTGTCTTTCCTGTTTCCTTGGTCAACATAGACCAGAAATCATGGAGGGGAAAGATGCACAAATATTTGAAAAAATTCAACCACAAGCAACAAGAAACGTGTTATTCTAATACAAAAAAAATGTAGAAAATTGTTTTTCTGCTTGTTCATTTGCAAGTGCTTACCATTTCTAATGATGCTCATTAGTAAATTCATCTAAACCGGAAAATTCAGGATTAATAAATAATAAAAAGGGTTTTGAGGTGTAGGAAATACCAGTTGGAAACAAGTATCAAATGCCACAGGAATCATAGCCTTAATTTTTTAAAAAAGAGCAAGAAAGCTAAGAAAAGATGGGGCAGTAATGAACTGACCCAGCACAGTTGTGTGGAGAGCCAGGCTCTGGCTGTGGTTTTGGCTGCTGACACAAGGACACTTAAAAGTAAAAGCAGTAAATTGTGGTTATACCAGTTACATTAGTGTAAAGTTGTGTGGTGGAGCAAGGAATAAATTAATGTTACCATAATAGGATCACTAAAATATTATTAAGCACAATGATGCCACCAGGAACAAAGTGACTGCCATTTGCTTTGAGAAGGGATTGTCTTTATTTGTCAGTTTTAACTCACCCAGTTTGAAATTGCTTCATGACTGATTTTAAGGTTTTCTTCTGGTCTCTCATGAAGTTTTGACAGCATTTCCAGAATGAACTGCAAAATTGACCAGCAGTGTCTTTTAAAAAGAAATTGCAGGAGCAGTATGTATTGTACCAGCCGTGAGTCCTAATCAATACAGGTGTCTCTTTGGTACAACAATAAATGCATTTGAGAGTTAGAAAGGTCCTGCTTTTTGGCTTCCTTTAAACTTTGTTCTTGGTAGGAGTAGCCACCTGATTTTTCATTTGTTGTTATTGCACATCTTTATTTTGCTTTAGATAGCTCAAAGTAAAAATATTGCTGCTGTTTTGTATTGAAATCTTTGAAAGTTTTATGCTTCCTAAACCAAGGACCAGCTATGTTTGTCCGTGGTTTATTATAACGAGTACTAATAAAAAGACGTATTTTACTAATTTTCTCCCTTATTTCTAACTTTTCTTCTGCTTTCTTGCCAAAAAATATTGATGAATAGTGCTTTGTATTGCAGTTAGAACATCCAGCCACTCATGATTGTAGATCATGTTCTTGTAACTCGGTTCTAATATTAGATATCACTGTAACAGATACTTGAGGGGAATACATTAATTTGTTCCTGTGGCAAGAATATACACCTGAATAATTGAGTGTCTGTATGTGTCTTGTTTGGGTGAAAACCTGCAGAAAACAGAGTGAGTTGAAGGAGTTCAGTAAATCGGTGTTGTAAGCTCTCTCTGCTTGCCTTATTGGAGGATTTCTGTGCAGTTCAGTCAGTTTCGAGGGAATATGGGTTCCTCTTACTTTGGATTAAAGCTCCTTCTGAACAGTTGCTTTCTCCAGCATCTTTCTAGAGAATATCCAGGTGGGCATGTTGGAGGAATCTGTGTGGTATTTTCCCTCAGTAAAGGAATTGAGACCATTCTCATTAGAGATGATGAGAGGGAAGAAGAAAAAGTTTGGGATATGCTGTCAGTCTGTCTTTCTTTGCCATTTGTGAAGAAAACAATTCCTGTCATTATCTCATGTTAATTCAAGCCTGGGAAATAGAGGAATGACAGGGACATGTATCTTTTTCCTACTGTAAAAGATTATCTACTGTAGTCTTTTTCCCTACTGAATGTCACTATCCTGCAGGCAAATGGTTTAGAGTGCCATCAGTATCAAAAGGCTGTATTAAACTATGTTAAGTGGGAGAGGACTGATGGGTGTTGTTTTGTTGACAAGACTGAAACAAGTTCTGTGTTTGTTTAGAGGCACAGAGACCCAATTGCTACTAAAAATTCTGAAACGTTGCTGAAAAAATGTGGGGTTTTGATAAGGGTGCTTTTGTACAGCTAATATTAAATCCTGCTGACTCTGTTGGACAGCTCTTGACAAGATTGAAGCCTCTAGAAATGTATGAGTGTGTGTTCTGTTTCTGGGGAAGAGTTAAGAATTGAGGAAAGAAAGGGACATCACAAGCTGATAACCAGTAAAATACTATTCAGATGGTTGAAACAAAATCTGAAGCTGTGAAAGTTGAAAGAAGGGTCAAATGTGACTGAAAAATGCTTGTTTTGCATCCAGGTAAATTACTGCTGTAAGATTTGCTTTTTGCCTTAGGATTTGTTGGGTTTTTTTAAATGTCCTTTAAAGATGTGCTTTTTGGGTTAGTTCTCTTTTGTTTTAAATAGGTGTGAGGCTGACACTCAGAAATAGTGCTTTGTGTCCCGTTCCTAGCACAGTAGACTTGAAGAAGCCATTTAATGTGTACTTCAGTTGTTTAATGTATAACACAGAGATGCAGTTTAATTATTTTCTTATCTTTGAAATACTTGAAGATGTCTGAAGCGTGAATATTAAATATGCATTGTGAAAGTACAGTAAATGACAGTATGTATAAAGAGGTTAAGCCAGAGTAGAAAGCAGTTTAATAAGGAGTTGCAGAAAAGGCTGTAATTAGGTTACCTTGGTCATAGTGTCTAGGCATTAGCTAAGTAAAAACCCACCATATGTATGTATGCTTTTATTGATCTTGCCCTTAAACTCTTCCCTGCTTCTGAAGGGAGATCAAAGAAGGCCCAGTCTGCATCAGTCTCTTGTGCTTTCTCATTGCTGTTCTGTGCTCTACATGTCCAGCACTGAATCCCAGACTCTTCCAGAGTGCAGTTAGATTTTTAAAATCTTAATTATGCATCAGAATAATTCGCAAGAATCTCTGCAGTGTCAAAATTACTGTATTTTAATTACTGTATTGTGACACTGGCAAAGATTTCAGGCCAGCTTATGAGCTGGTAGCATTTTTTGTTACTTCTCAACTCAAACAAACAAAGCCCAAACAAAAAAACACGCTTCTTTGAAATGACAGGGTTGTGTTTGATCTGATTCACAAGTTTCTCCAGGGAGCCAGTCTCTTAACTACAGCTCCTTGGGTGACTTGGAAATTCTAAGTGCAATTAATGTTTCCCTTTTCCTACATAATTTACAGTCTTTACATGTTTAATATCCAGTACTTTCTCATCTTAGCCTATAATACAGGATACTAATAATTCTTTTAAAATTGCTGTTAGTAGACGAAAATCCAGAGTAATAAATGATCCGAGTATGGAAGAGCAGGTTGTGATCTGTACTTTGCTGGAGTGCCAGCAGATGGCAATGAAACAAAGACTTGCTTAAATCCTCCCAGTGACTAATAACCAGTTTTGTGTCACAGCTCTTGGAAACACAAAATAACAAGGTTTTTTCTATCTATATTTTAGCTGTGTTTTGTTATGAGACATGTATACACCACCATGTAAAACAGCTCCGACCTGCACAAGAACTAATGAGTATTTCTAGATTATGGTACACATTTTTAGTGTCAGAGCCCCCCAGAGTGGATGGTACTGTACATTTTAACATACTGTAAACTATATAACTGGAGAAATGCAGTTAGTTTTGGGAGTGGAAACTGATGGCTGTGCAGCATTTTAGAAGTCAAGAGTATAAATCACATCTTTTTAATTAGGCATCAAAGTACATGTCTTTACAAGGTACTGAGTGCTGTAAGCTGCCAATGTAATTTCAGGTGACTTCGGATATTGATTTTGAGTTGATTTTTTTTATTGGTGTGAATGTTACCAACAGCCACTTTATTTTCCCCACTAATTTGATTTAGCTACCTAAAAGTTAAAATCCTCATTTTGGGCTATCAGTTGCTCACATCACTCACTCAACTAAGGCTTAAAGTACAGGATGTTCTTCTCTTCAAGGGAGATGAAACATGCAGAAACCACAGAGACTGACTCTGTGACTGACAGACTCAGCTGTAAAAATGTAATTATTTGTTTAAAAATGCTGAATGATGTGGCCCCTTTTATAGGTCAGTGCCAAATCATTTAGTATAATAAACAAGAGTTAACTGAAGAAACATGCAGTTGTTCAGGCAGGTTGAATCCATATTCATATAGTGTTTTCTAAAGGCTTCTGTTAGGTCCTGACACAGAGAAACTAAAATCTGTGCTGTGACTCTGAATACTCTGATTTGGAAATGTAAATGCTGTTAGAATGGAAAGAATGGAGGGGAGAAGTATTTTGAAAGTAGGTCTCAGCAAACTGGATCAGAATGGGTATGGGTCTTATTAAGACAGTGTCTGTACTATTCTCAAGTTTTGTCACAGGCAAGAGAGGAGGCTGCTGTGTCCCTAATCACTATTAGAACAAGATTCATGGAAATTAATTGTGTAAGAACTAATTGCTTATGGCATGACTTCCAGAAATCAGGCTCTGCTCTGTGATAATTACTTCATGGAGTAGTCCAGAAGAGTGGATTACTCATCACTGCAAAAGAAGAACTGAATCAGCAGGAATTCCTGCTGATTAGTGTCAATCCAATATTTTCAACATCAGTCCTTCAAACCCCATATTAAACAAGGTTTTTCAGCAGAGATTCTGAAGCTGTTTCTGTGCTATGCTGGGTGATTCAAGTGTTCATCTGGAAGATTCCTGGCAATTAACATGATCTAAGAACTTGCAAGAGTGTTTCAATACTGGGATTGTGGAAACAGAATTACATTCTTGGGAGTGGAAGTTTTCCTGCAAAGAAAACTGCTTTGGGTTTGGATGTGCTAACAAGTTGGTGTTAGCACTGAGGAAAGTGAAACTTCAGTCATTGGAAGGGACCTGTCTGAGTTTTCTCGAGTGTGTTTCGTTTTGGCAAAGGATGTGGAATAATTTTCCTTGGACTTCCTGACAGATCTTTCAGAGAAAATGACGCAGTTGTAGCTGGGTGATAGAGTGGTGGTTGCTCTTTGAGTGCCTCTTTCATTAGACTTTTTCAATTTTGGAGAATTTTAACGCAGCTGCAAGAGGTAGTTTAGATCAGAATTGTCCTTACTTACAAGGACTCTGGAAAGATAGAGTAGAATTGTTACCCACTTTTTTAGATAGTCCTGGAAATTACTTATTCCCATTATCTCTTGCATAACACAGCAGGAGCATTATGGTAGCATTTGAGACTGAGGCCAGAATTGATAGAGGCTTCAAGAAAGGGCTTTTTTTTTTTGTGTGTGTGTGTGTGTGTTATTATGTAGCTTGTGCTTTTCCAGAGAAATACCTGGCTTTATTACAGTCATATAGGGCCAGAGAGCCTGTACAAACCTGTGCAAATAGTAGTTGTTTGGCATTTAAAACAACATTTGCAGATTTACAGCTCACTAAAAGGTCCTGTTGAAGTTGAAAGGGATGTGCAATGGTTTGGGGGAGAATGCAGCAAGTACCAGAATATGGGGTATGCAAACTATGTATTTCAGGACTAGTATTTTAAATCTCTTTTTTTCCTAGGCCATGAAAGATCCCAAAATCCCCATTTTTGTGTATCCAGTACTTCTGATACTCACTTTATAAAACTACAGTCTTATTCTTGGGCTTCAGAGTGTATTAATTCATAAAAACTGAATATGGAAGTTAAATACCTCCAAGTTAATCCATATCTTAGTAGAGGTACGAAAAAGTGCTGGGAAGCCTTTTAGTCTGAACAGTTGGTCCAAAACCACCTTTTCTCCAATTATAATGCTACTCTGTAGCCACAGATCAGTATTATGTGACACGTTTTTTGAATGATTCTGACATTCTTGTATTTTTACTTCCACACTTCAGTGAGGTCACGTGACTGTTTTAATGAGGAAAGTAACTGAAGTTGAACATTCTTGAGCTTGTGTTATTTTTCCCCAAATGTAAATTCATCTCTTTTCCAGTCTCTTTTCAGACTAAATTATTTAAGGCTACCTCATTGAGATGATTTCTTTCTTCCCCTTACACACGTGAATCATCATTAAATTATCGCTTCATTTAAATCTCCAACATTTGGTTGCTTTTTACTTCTGTGTATTTACATGTTTTAAATGAAATTACCACTTTTTTTCAATTTCATTTATAAAATCAATTGTTTAAATACAATTTGAATAAATGAAGTAAAACATCTCAAGCAAAAAACCTTAAACACCTGCATTTTTCTTAGATGCAAATGTGTGCATGCTGCTGAGCCTCTGTTACTGTGGCTCTGTTAACACAAGTTTGGGCACCTGCTGATGGAAACAGGCTTTTTGTTGTCCAGGGTAAATCTTCTCCCCAGGTATCCTTAAGCTCTTCTGTGTTACAGCTGCATCTGCAGGAGGATGTTGGCATCCTGCCTGTTTGATTTCCCTGGAGCCTCCAGGACTCAGAGGTGCTGCCAGCCCCTGAGCTCACACGTGCTGTGTGCAGGGTGTGAGTAAAGATCTTCCTCCACAGCCTCCTGTGAGCCTGGCACAGCCTGAGCTGTGCTCCTGTCTCAGGCCAGTTCTCATGTGCTGTCACCACTTTTGTGGTGTTGCTGGAGTTAATTTTTCACCTGCTGAAGATTAGCCACATTAATTATCCCACTTTATGCAGAGTTATTTTGATTAGAAGAAACTGGAATATTTTCCCAGTAGTGAAAATATTCAGTATTGTTCAGTATTAATGGCCTATTAAGCGTTTCAGGTCTTGGTTCCATGTAAACCTGAATATGTGCAGACAAGTGTACATAGTAATAAATTCATAACAGAATCTTGTCCTATTGTTTTTAAACAAGCTTAGTATTTTAGTTTCAAACTTCAGAAAGCATAGGTATATTTGATGTTTGTAAATGTTATATTTGAGTGGAAGGAAAATTGCTTTTTCTCATGTAGAGGCAGCAGTTCATTGTCCAGGTAAAAACTTAAATATTTGAAGGTACAAAGCCTGTATTTTGCCTTTAGAGGCAGCAGTTCATTGTCCAGGTAAAAACTTAAATATTTGAAGGTACAAAGCCTGTATTTTGCCTTTAGAGGCAGCAGTTCATTGTCCAGGTAAAAACTTAAATATTTGAAGGTACAAAGCCTGTATTTTGCCTTTAGAGGCAGCAGTTCATTGTCCAGGTAAAAACTTAAATATTTGAAGGTACAAAGCCTGTATTTTGCCTTTAGAGGCAGCAGTTCATTGTCCAGGTAAAAACTTAAATATTTGAAGGTACAAAGCCTGTATTTTGCCTTAAGACTGTTTACTTCCCTCCACTTAAAGCCATACCCAATTATTAGTGCAGTCAGTTGAAAAGCTTGAATTAGCTCAGTAACCTCTGGATCTTTTCTGTAGTACACAGGGAATTAATTATGCCAGGCTTGTCTTTGTTGTAGCAATAAGGGAACAGAAAGATAATTTACTGAAATACTGTAGTAGTGAACAGCTTTTGCTTGGTTTTAGTATGTTTATTTTGTGCTGAACTAAATTATAGTTGTAATATTAAAGGTCAGAAAACATTGTCATGAAAAAAGTTACTGCACAGTGATTTGCAACAACAGGGGCTATAGGTAGCTACTGGATTCCAGAAACTGAAGGTGACAACTGTAACTTTAAAGGTAATAAAAGATATTAAGTGTAGTTAACTGTTTTTTAAAGGCTGTGTTAAAATATCATATGACTTCCTGAGTCTGAGTTAGCTTTATGAAAAAGTTTGGAAAGCACAAAATTATTGGTACAGGCATGACAGTCCCATCAGTGATGCTTGAATGTCTGTTAAATAGACACTACAAATTGTGTGTGAGTCTGGGATGCCACATTTCAGGGAACACTGACATTTCCATTCAACTTCTGTATTCTTAGGGGAATCTGGTTTGAATTTATTTTCCAGTTTACTTATTCCTTGGTTTGTTGTTACATTTCAAAAATTATTCCCATATTCTGCTCTAAGGTGGGGCTTCTACAAAATGTTGTGTTTCTAAACCATTCCTGTCCAGCATTTGGATGGTTGAGTGAAATGTTAAAATTCTGTGGTAGCCACTTGTTTTGGGGTATAAGGAAGCTGATGTTGAAATGGAAATCAGCTCATTTTCTTTGTTGTATTTTTAACTTTGTAAGCAAAGCCTGTTGGTTACAGCTGTTAAGAATATGAATATAGGTTGTCCCTAATACCATATTGTTTCAGCTCTTATAGAACTTATGTTTAAAGGAAACCACTGGAGAGTTAAATATACTTTCCCTTTTCGGTTTATATAAATTCATGTAGTCTTAAAATAAATATAACCTATTTTTGCTATAGTTCAGTAAAAATGTTTGTGAAATGGTTCAGATAAGCTGTGAAATCTGGTAGGTTCTGGTAGATAACCATGGCTAGTGTTTAGGTGGGGGGTGTCACTTTTAAAGGCAAATGCAGTGAGATGTTTTCCTTTGTCTCTGTAGTTATCAGAGACTGTTACAGACGATTGCTGTACTCGAGGCTCAACGTACTCAAGCAGTTCAAGACCTTGAAAGTTTAGGCAGACACCAGAGAGAAGCACTGAAAGATCCTATTGGATTTGTGGAAAGACTCCAGAAGAAGGTATTTCTATGGACTTTTCCTAAGTCTTACTTGGAATTTTTTTTAATTACTAATAATTCAGTGTCTATAGAAATTGAAGAATAGGTATATATCCATGCATAAAAATTATGAGCTTAAAATCTTTTACCTGCTGAGCAAAAAGAGCTCTTTGCTTTCTTACTAGATCTGTAAGACATAGGTCTTCAATGATTTTATCAGATATGCTTCCTTTGCTTTTTTCTGGTATGTAGAAATGTAATTGTTAAGTTTCTAATTATAGTGTAGGTATTTTAAGAGAACTTGTTTATAGATGACTGGAATTATCAGATCAAAAAGTTCTAATCTTTCTCATTTGAGAAATGAAGTGTACTTTGAGTGAATTTGGTAGGGTATGTTTAAAGAGCAGGAAATGTAGTCTGTATTCCAAACACTAGTCACTAGAAAACATACCTGAGTTACAGATAACAGAATAGAACTGTGTGATAGAGGAGAATCCATTTCTATAAGGAAATGCCTTCTTTTCAAATTTTAAAAAACCCTGTAGTAACAGGAGTACTGAAAAAAATATTTTCAGCTGGAATCCTGTATTGCTGCAGCATCTGCCACTGGCAAGCACAGTTACCTTCTAGTGTGATAGCAACATGTATTTCAGTGAAGAATGAAATTATGGTTCTCTTTTCCTAGGTTTGTACACACCTAGGTCATTTGTAAGCCCGTTGGTTTCAGTAGCTCTCTATCTTTCAAGTTTTGAGATGAGTTAATAGCATGCATGGTGTAAGAGTGTTGCATTTGATAGTCATTTTCTGGGGAAATACTAATGACAGTTTGAAGTACTCTGGTGTATTTTTGTCCAAGGACCAAAGGAGTGATAATCTTGCAGTTGACCTTATAAATAAAGTGGTGGGCTTTGCAACAGTTTTGTTCCAGGCATAGATTTCTCTGATGGGAGGAGTTGAGGTATCAGGGGAAAAAACTCTGAATCTTTTGGGTTCTTGGGTTAAGAAGGATATACATCCTGAACTAATGGGTATCAGAAACAGGTTATTGAAATGTCAAACACCTGATTTCAGCTGTGAAATACACACTTAAATAAGCCACCATTGACCGTGCCGCTGCATATTTTATATGCACTGTTGTGTATAATTCTTGAAAGATCTCACCTTCTCTTTAAAAAATACTGTGCTGCATGGCACTTCAGAAATTCTGCTTTTCCATTCTCCTGTTGAATAAAAAGCAGCATTGGGTTTTGGAGCATTTCGGTATTTGTAGGTTTGGTTTGGATATAAAGTGATTGCATTAAATATTGCTTTTTACTTTTCATTTTTATTTTGTCAGGTTGATATGGGTCTTCCATTTCCTCAGAGAGTTGTTCAGCTCCCTGAGATTGCCTGGGACCAATATACCACTAGCCTTGGAAATTTTGAGAGAGAATTCAAAAACCGAAAACGTAACAGTAGGAGAGTGAAGCTGATTTTTGACAAAGGTAAAAGAAAGTGGGCATATGTTACAAGAAAGAAATGACCAGTGTGGAAGTTCAATAATTCTTCCTTTGTGTTGCTTATAGTAGGTATCCCTGCAAGACCAAAAAGTCCTTTGGATCCCAAGAAGGATGGAGAGTCTGTTTCATACTCTGTCTTGCCTTTAAGTGATGGTCCAGAAGGTTCCACAAACAGTCGTCCACAGGTAAGTGTTCAAAAGGAAAGAAAAAAACATAGTAATTTTGAATTTTTTTTCCTCTTTTAAGTATGGAATGTGAATATCCTGTTACTTGAAATGTTCATCTTGGAGATGACATGCTATTCCTGTACTCAAATCCTGGAACTAAACTTTGGTTTAACTTAAGTGGGAAGAGGGTTCAAATCAATTATCCCACAATTTTTAAACACATATTCCATTTTATGTCCTGTATCTGAGCAGATGATAAGAGGGCGACTTTGCGATGAGACCAAACCTGAAACTTTTAACCAGCTGTGGACTGTAGAGGAACAGGTAACAGGAAACCCTTTTCATTTTGTAGCTGTGGCAGCATACATGAGCAGAAAGGCAAATTGTGTCATAATTTTTATAGCAGTTGGGAGATCAGAGTCACATGTATTTAGATATTTGATAACTCATACCTGTTCTAGGAAGAATGTATTTATTGTTTTCGCTGTTGATTTAGAAAAAGCTCGAGCAGTTGCTTTTGAAGTATCCACCAGAGGAGGTAGAGTCCCGACGGTGGCAGAAGATAGCAGATGAACTGGGAAACAGAACAGCAAAGCAGGTAACATGTAAAACACTTGGAGAAATAATTCTTATCTTCAATTTTTTTTTTTAATATCAGTAAAGAAAATTCAGTGTACTGTCAGTAATCACTTTGTCTTAAGAATGTAATAGCAGGGCCTGCATTTCACCAATAATAATGTGACTTTTACACTGGATCTCAAATACAGAATATTAAATGTGCCCCAAAGCCCATGGCAAAGTTGCTGAACCTAATTGTTCATTAGATCTTGACAGCATGAATTTAATTCTATATGGGAAGAAGTGTAGTGACACCAGCTGTGCTCAGACTGTTACACTGTTGTGCCAGATTTCCTGCACCTCAGTACTGCAGAATGGGCAGACATGTAAATATCAGAGACAAAAGGACACAGATGAGAACACACCAAGTATTTCTGTATCTGACTTGTTGGAACTTTTCCCCTAAAATGATAATTTCTCCATTTTGACCAGAAGTAAAAAATGCCAATCTTCTGGTTTTTGAGGATTTTAATTTCTTTTATTTCCTTTATGTGCTTTCAGTTAAAAATATAATTAAGTACTTCAGTATACTGGGTTACCTCATTTCTGCTCATACCTATATTTCTCCACATCTGAAAAAATTATTGCTAATTTTAAGAATGCTTACTTATTTCATAAATGGAGATTGTGTACTAGCTCTGGATAATATGTCTGGCATTGTTAAGAATTAGTTGAGCTACTGCCAGAAGCAAACTACTGAAGTTCTTTCTGTCACAATTCTTGCAAGATTGTCTATATATGTTTGAAGAAGGTTGTTGGGTTTTTTTAATCTGAAAGCTGTCAAAGCATCTGAAAACAGTACAAACGAAGCACTGCAGCATAGGTACCAGTTAGAGTAGTTAATCACAAAAAGTAGAGTCCAGAGGATTTATTTTCCTGTTATTCTGAACCAGTGTAGCAATCCTGACAAAACTTTGGAGTGGAGACCAGTTACATTTCATTTGACATTGAGTTGTTGCATATTGTTTTTTTTCTAGGTTGCCAGTAGAGTGCAGAAATATTTTATTAAACTGACTAAAGCTGGTATTCCAGTTCCAGGAAGAACACCAAACTTATATTTATATTCCAAAAAGGTGAGACAGTATTACAGAACCCTGTTTCTGTTTCCATTTATGTGCTAGCTGAGTCAGAATCATTAATACTTTTAATAGGTTAATAAAATTACTGGATGAAGTAATATTTTTCTTTTGCCAGTAGCACTGTGAATTTGATGTTAATTCTGTTTTCACATTGACAGCTCTTGGGGACATGAAGTGTTCAGATTTCAGGTTGAACTGGTGGGGTAGAATGATGGTTTTGGGGTACTTCTTCCTCATTTGTAGGTTTCCTATAACTGCTCAGGAAGTGATAATGAAAACCCTATTGGAAGAAGATAAGGAGCCCTATAATTCATATTGTACAGTAATCTTTTAATTAATAAAACTATAGAAAATGATGTATTACTGAGCTAGCTCAAGCATAGGCTTCACACTGAAATGTCCATTAAAATACAGTGCTTTTCTGATCTTGGAAGGGATGAGGAAAAAATATGGTCCCAAAAAAATCTAAATTTTAAAAAGCAAAGAATAAATTTCTTTGAAGATCAGTTGCATGTTTTGATTTAAATAGTCTTTAAGGTGCTCTTGGGTGCTAATAAGGTCCAAAGACAGTAATAGAGGACAGTCTCCGTTTTCATGGAGGTTTTATTGGTTGAGTTTGGGGGTTTTTTTTTGTTTCTTCAGTATTTACAAAACTTCTTCAAAACCCCTTACAGTTTATGGAGTAACATTACTGGTTTGCTTCCAGGTGTCCGTGATGTTTTCTGATACATAATAGAGTAAACTTCCCATTGATTCTGCAAAAAGGCAGACTTGCAGATTTCTGTGAAAGGTTGGAAACAAAAGTTGCTGTCCATGGGTTGATACAAAGATCCACCACAGTTTGTGTGTAATGATTTGAAGTGTTACACACCCTTAGTTGTCTCCTGGTATTCTCTGAAGTTACTGCAAACAATTAGTGCTTGTATTAGAGCCTTGCCAGTTTGGCATCCATCATGGTAATACCATTTTCACCAGGATTTTAATCTACTGTTGTGCTCTATAAACAGAGGCAGGGAGGGTGCAGACATGACTGTCTGCCACCTTGTGTATTGGAAAAGTGTTTTCTGGCAGAAGAACAAAAAAACAGCTGGAAACAGTGATACCTTAAATGCTGTGGAGGTTCATCTGTCAGAATTCCAAATTACTTATATCTTGGGCTAATTTCTGTAGTATAATAAGATTCTGTGGCTGATTTCAACAGCCGTTGAAAATTTAGTTCTGAAAAGTATAATTGTTTGAGTTCTTTATGTCACTCTGCCACTTACAATTACCTTGGTCACACGTTTTCTTGTTTCCTGTTAATTTTCTTTGGAAAGACCATCATTACAGTAGAATGTGTGTAATGTTGTCAGGCAGCAGATCACTGTATTTGATAAACAGTGGGAGTATTTAATCAGTGGGACATTTTAACTGTATTTTTCACTAATTTGAACAGTGATCACACTGTGGACAAACAGTATAATCAAGAGGGAAACACATTTTCTGTAAAATTCTTAACAGTCTCATATTGCAAGAGTAATGGTCCCATCATACAGATTTTTTTTAGGCTTCTGTCTAGAACATATCCAGTACTTAAGTCAGCTTTTGCAGTGTGATTCACATCCTTACTGCCAGGTCATAGGAGTCAGGTCGCTCTGCCCTGGTTCGTATTAAGCAGCATCTCTGTGTTATATCTGTGTCCTGTGTAAGAAATACAGCAGATGAAAAAGCAAAACAAACAGTGTATGTGGAGAAATTGAGCTCTCAGCCTGCTAATAGAGCTGGCAGTACAGATGGACAGCACCATACCAGGTTAGTTACTCCCAGGTCTCCAGAGAAGATGTAATGTGGCAGAAAGGAAATGCAAGGGTTATTTGAAGGCTAGGTCATGCCTGTCCTAATTTTGATATCATTGATATTGATATTATTTGATTGAGTAACTGTAACTGCAGTGGATCTGCTTTATTGCCAGTCATAGAAGTATGAAAAGTGGATGCTAATACTTAAAGCACATACCTATGGGAGAATAAGAAACAGATGTATTTAATGTAAAGATCTGTGTCGAAAGGGATGCTTCACAAGAAACTACTGGCATTTCTCCAGGGGGATTGTTCAGGATGATTTTTAAAAATTATTTCTGGAGAGGTTAGAAGCCTGTTCACTTTTTGAACACTGTTGAAGTTACCTAGTATATCTACTCATATAACATATGTCTCATCTAACTAATGATACAGGAAATGAAGCAGGATGTATCAGTTTCTTTTCCTGTATAACCATTACCTACTGCTGGTGAAAATAAAATGGATCAGAGATTTAGAACTGTAGTATTCAGTTCTTCAATTATGGCTTATCATTTTCAGTTTCATCCTTATATAATACCATTAGTGCACCTGCTTTTAAGCTCAGTCTAGAGATATGTTTCCCACAGGGAAAATGATCTTTAGCTGTCTGCTTTTAAGTAGTATTTTAGTTCATTCTTCACCAAAGGAAGAGAATTCAAATCCTCAGTTCAATTGTTAGGTCACAGCATTGTTATGTGTGGCAGTGCTGCTGTATAAGCATAGGCACAGTTTCCCTTTCCTGACTCCAGATCTAGCATTGAGTACAGATCTGGCTTTTGTTAACAGAAAACGTAAATCACCTTGTCAGCTCAGCCTCAATTTCCATCTATACCTGGACATATTTTAGGGAGGTGTGAAATCTTAAGGGAAACCATAAAAACACCAAAACACAGGTAGCTGTTGCTCATAAAGCAGAAAGTGGAAAAATTCAACACAATAGGTTTAATACATTGGTCTTAGAAGAAATTCTTTTCTTTTTGCACTGCAGTAGCTCTGCAGATCAGGGGTACCACCTTGCAGTTGTTACTACAGACTTCATCTCTTCCATTAAGACCAAACAGAGCTAATCTCAATTTCTCCTGGTACTTCTGTCTGCATAGATATATTCCATCTAAATAATTTTTGTCATCTGTGCCTTTACTTTTTAAACTGCACAACTGGAAAATAATGCCATGTCCCTCTTTAGAGATTGAATTCCTCTTTAGAGATAAAGGCTTGTGCTATAGTATTGCAGGTTTGTAACTGATACAGGAACCTTTTGGGATAAAAGCTCTTGCTAAAAAAGGAGAAAGTACTAGCTATTGCAAATACTCCTTTTGCTTTAGCTGTGTGAGCAGCTAGGCATTGTGTAAAACAATCCTCTATTTTATGATTGCTAGAAAAAACACTTCATGGTTACATTCCTGATTCACACTGTAGGGTTTTTTAAGTCAAGGAATGTAAGTTTTTCCATTAAATGTCAAAATGCTGGTCTGGAAAGTAATTAAGTAAGGGTTGAGTCAGTTTCATTCACTCCAAATTCTTCTTTTTGATATTTAATATTCTCCCACCAGGGAATAAATAATTGGGGCAGAGTGCCTTTAAATAACCTCTTTTAAAACTGGCATGCATTCTACACCTTCAGACAGCATTAAAGTTGAAAGTTTCTAGATGTGCACTAATGGAGTAATCTACTTAATCTAATGGTTTTTTTAGGTTCCTTTTTCATGCAGTGGCAATAAAAACCTTTAGAGAGCAGCTCTTTCTAACTCTTAGAATCTTCTTTTTATTGCAATGAATTGCTTTATCTCTCCTGCACCAGGAGAGTAGGTCTAGACTTGAGGTTTTTTTTTCTAAGGCACAAATACAAGAAGTTGCTAAGTGTCAAGCATGAACCTTTTGGCTCTTGGACCTGTGCAAAATTACTTCCTTGCTTAGTCTCACACACAATTGGAAGTTTTTTAATATTTTTGCCCTCTGGTCCTCAGTCTTCAGCCTTACTTTCTGTTTTACTTTTGCTGTCAGTTCACCTGTTTAGATGGTTGGGGTTTTATGGTAAGGGCTCTTTCTTGCTGCATTTTTACACTGCACTGTTCATTGTATTCCACCTATTACGGGGGAGAATAAATCCAGCAGTGGCAGTCCATGATACAGAGATATAAATAATTGGAAACATTATAGACTATTTAGTGCAAAAGAACAAATTCCAGGCAGAGTTTTAGCAGTGAGGATTATTTAAGTAATAGCCAAGGAGTGTTTTTAAAAATATACCATTTTTTCACTGTAGTCATCAAGTAGACGGCAACATCCTTTAAATAAACATCTTTTCAAACCTTCAACTTTCATGACATCTCATGAACCTCCAGTTTATATGGATGAAGATGATGACAGATGCAGTTTTCACAGCCATATGGATACTGCAGCAGAAGAGGAAGTATCGGTATGTCATTTAAATCAGTCAGAGAATGTCTTGCTTGCTGTCACTTTGACCTTGTTTAGTGTTTAGAGGATCATTAGATACCATCAAGTATTAAATTGTGATAAGATTTATGATCCATTTTGAATTATAAATACATCATTAATATAACAGCCTCCAACATCAAATAATTTAGACCAATCGGGAAGGAAATCTGTAAGTCATAAACAGTTTTGTCCTGAAATATCTCAAAGAAGTTTGAGTTGCATATTTTTAGTAAGTGATCTGGCATGAGAGAGATTTGAAAATCATGTAGATTATATAGTTGGGATTCTGGTTAAAGATGTGTTTAAGAAAGGTTACATAGAGCTCTGGTAAAATTCAAATGCTATTGGCCTCATTGGTTTTTTTTTATCTTCTACTGGCTGAATTAATTATGAATTTTGTAAAATCCATTCAAAGTGTGAACTGACAGAGTGAATTATCAATCAACAAATATATCTGAGTGTTTTTAGAGGCAAATTCTAGTAGACATCCTAACCTAATGAATTGCTACATCGTGGAGTGTGCTACTTTCCTAATTTATCACATGCAATAATACAGCAAGAATTCAGACATATGTTGTTCCCATTTCCATACAGAATTGTAGAGGGACTATATCCTATTGCATGGGAGCTGGGCAAGTTTCACAGCTGCTGTGAATCACTGTGGTGTTCCTGTTCTCCTTAGACTGTAGAACCTGACTAATTCATTCTATTTTTTTTGGTGAGCTTAGTGACATCTTGTGTGTGAAAACCTTGTTGCATAACACAAGTATTGAGGCCACCCACTACAAGTCCATTCATTTTCTTCACTGACTTTTTTACCTGCACTGCATAGTCTTCCTTAATTATTACATTTACTTACCTATTTCCCACTCTTACATCCCATCATCACTCGTGTTCTGTATTCTCTCTTGTGATGATCTTTCAGGTCATCCACAGACATTCCTGATAACTTTGCATGTTCCAATAAGAATCTTAAAAGGCCTGGAAAGCAAAATTCATATTAGAAGAGATGCAGTGCATCTGGTTTTGAGCTAACATGCTTTTTTTCTGTATTTTTTTAAGTATATATTTTGTAATTGTTCAGAACAGTTTTCTGAAACATTTTGTTTTGGCCATAGTCCCCTAACTCATAATTAATGTGAGCACCATAAATCAACTGGGATTTATTGTTATTAAGACAGGAGTTGCAGTTTCACATTTTTGCAGTGATAATAATGGTCATGTGCCACACACACACAGAATTTAAAAAAAAATTTGGCATAATCTTCTCTTTCTTCACTAGAGTAATATTTCCTCTGGCTTTCAGTAGGGTAGAAAGACACGGGGGAGCTCAGTTACCTAAAGATCCCCACAATCAGTGCAAAATAATAACAGTTTGGAAGTAAAAAGGGATTGTAAACCATATTCAAAATGAATGTACAGGATTGTGTTCTAGTGTTAAAATTTAGATCTCTTAGGGACAGTTGCTGTCTTGGAGAAAAATACTTTGTGTCATTTAGCAGAAGGAGTGCAGCAGGAAAATCAGATTTTCTTTGATTTCACAATGGAATTACCACATGCTTTTCCTCTGTAAAGATAAAATTTTGCCTGATTATTACCAGTCATAACTATTCCTGAAAAATCCTATTTTGGTAAAAACGAGTTCTTTTCAAGTGAAAACTGACTTAGTGGGTTAGGAAAACCACTATTCCTAACAGAGTTCATTTACTTTTCAGTTATGATTTCTTAATTTTGTGAGTAGTCTAATTCTAGAACACAGCTATTTACTATTCCAGAATGAATTGTCTACACAGGGAGCAGTTAAAGTATACTTTATTCACTATACAGTTATATTGTGGCAGGCAGTTTTTCTCAGAAAAACTTCTGAGATTTGTATGGAAGATGAATCCCTGTTTTATAGTAAAGAGAATGTAGCTTAGTGCTACACAAGTGAATTGTGTCATTTAACCATAACTTTTCTGATGGTTTGAGTTTGCAGTCTAGTCCTTTATATTGATTCATAAGTGCAATTAAATAATTTATAAGGCCTTCCAGAAATGTAGTAAAGCCTCTTTCACTCACTTCCTTTAATAAACTTGCTAAATAATACAGATTCTTCTATCTTTACAGATTCATAAAAAGAAATGGAAACTACACATTCAGGCTAAATTAGCAGAATTTTAATCACTATCTTGTAGTTGTAGCTGTTTCCCCTACCTGAAGGGTCCTGTCAGTGTAGGATGTGAAAACTGCTCTACATCAGTAGAGATTTGTCATCTTTGAAAAGAGGTGATATCTACTAACTACATCTGCTACAATAAAATCATTACCTTGAAATGAGCATCTGAACTAGAATTAGAGCTTCTGTCCTTTCATAACAGATCCTCAACCTTTGTTGAAGGAAACTGTGTGAGAAAAAAACAGAACTTGCCTGTCTTTGAAAAAGAGAGAACCATTTGTTGTTCCTCTCTGCCAAAGATGTCTGCACTGGCCTGTAGGGAGACAAACTGCTTCATAATTTATGAAGAAATAGCAGGTTGTTTTTTTAAGTTGTTAAGCGACAGTAAAGGGATAAAGGAAGCTGGATAACTCTGAAAGTTTTACCCTTTCAGTCATGGCATGGTGCTTCTATTGCATTTTATTCTTACCAGTAAAGGTGAGAAGTTTACACTGGGTATGGGTGTTACGGTTTTAAGAATATTTTTCCAGTATTGTTAGAATATATTGCCATCATTTTCTTAAACCCTGTTAACCACACATAGTGATTTATGGAACAAATACATGTCTTACTGTATTCCTACACTAAGAATATTTTTCTGGGTTTTTTTACCTTGACCAGGATGAAGAGAGTATTCCAGTAACATATCGAGAGTTACCTGAATACAAAGAACTGTTAGAGTTTAAAAAATTGAAGAAACAGAAACTCCAGCAGATGCATGCAGAAAGTGGGTTTGTGCAGCACGTGGGATTTAAGGTGAGTGCCAGAGATGTTCTTCTGTTGCTCAGTGGAATGTAGAAGTTTTCTAAGGGAAGGTGGTTTAAATTTCCTGAAAAGATTTTGTTTAATATAGTGAGTTTGGTTCCTTAGTTCTTGTTCACTGAGTCTGTTTTCCCTCATTTTCTTTAAGAAAAACAGCCCACATAATTCACTCTTTCTGGTAGCTCAGCTTTCACTGAATGCTGATGTTATATGGAAATGAATAAATATTCTGTCTTTTTCTCACCACATTATGAAAATTGTATTAGAGCCTTCTTAAGTCATGGTAAAATTCCATTTGACACTACATTCTGTTTTGACAGTGATTCATTAATGATAATTTTCAGATTATGAATTTGGAATAATTTTGCCTCCACCTGAGGCCAAAGAAGAGACAGAGATTTTGGATAAGAGTAATAGATTCATAATTTTTTTGTTTTGTAGCAACTTCATAATCTCATCAGGTGATAACTGACAGAAGTCAAAGCAAGGACATAAAACAGTGTTTATTGTTTAAGGAAAAAAAATTAAGAAAATAAACATTAAGTGAAACTGATGTGTTGCCCCAGTATCAACCTTTAATAGGCAACATGAAAGAAAGGGCATTTTGGAAATACTATTTTCTAGTTTAAAAGGGATTTTGTGTCTAAGTGGTTGCTGTAATTGTTGGAACTGGGGTTTGGTGGATTTTTTTTAGTGTTAAGGAGATAGATTTATTTTCTAATACTCATTTACATAAGAATGCAAGGATAGTTCAAGGTTCAGTTCAAATTGATGGTAAAATAAAGCCTCATCAGTTGATACTGACAGATTTAAGTTACTAGACCACCAAGGTGCTTCTTATTTTTTTGTTTTTAGTTGGCATGGTATGTTTGGTGCTTCATTTTGTGGGGATTTTTTAAATTAGCATTTTCTTCCCCCTAAAATTTGAAACTTTAGTCAGCAAGCTGGATGTTAACAAACCACTTTTCTGTGAAGTAAATTGTCATTACATAGTGTTAAGCATTTGAAGTTTGAAGGTTTCTTTGCATTTTAGTTTGATTGTATTATGCATTATAGTAAGCTGTGAAATCAGGTGATTACAGGACTGTTTTCCCTCAGGAAATTCAGTCTGTGGGCTGGACAGACCTTACCTAATAAGCAGCCACTGAGAGCAGTTTTGGTTGGGTACAGCCTCTGGCCTCATGATTATTGAGCCTGTGCTTTGAGTATTGAATTATTGAATCCCTTGTGGGCTTTTATGGCTTTCACTGCTCTAATATCTGAGCAATTTGCAAATATTTCTTTTTTTTTCATTACAAAGTGAAAGACATAGTATTATTTCTGTTTCACGGGGTAGAGGGGAGCTGGAGCAGAAAAATGAAGGTCAAGGCTTTCCACTGTCTTGGTTCTCAAATTCAGATAACTGAAGCCAATTATTCAGTTCTAGCATTATTCTGAACTTGGTATTTTCAAAGAACAGCTCTTGTTATGCTTAGTTATCCTCATTATCAGCCCTCACGCTGGGGAAGCAGTCTGTGGACAGAAGGGGCACAGCTGGGGCAGATCTGTGTGTGAGGTGTTTGTAACCCTGCGTGCCTTCGTGGTGGCAGGAGCAGCTGCTGTGCCACTGGGTTTCACAGATGCTGAGACAGAACTTCAGGTTCTGATAGGTGGATAGGGAGTGAGCTATGGGAGCATAGGCTTGTTTCCCACATTTTGTTTTCCTTTTCAGTCCTGTCCCTGCAGCACTGTTCATAGTTTAGATTTTTGAAAAGTTCTCCTTGCCTGCAAGTCCCATTTCTTGGTTTCTTTCTTTTGATCAAATACTTCTGCATTTCTGACCCTCTTCTATACCACTGTGAATTTTTTATCTTATCTTTCATGTTTTGTTTTTACTTTTTTTTTCTCTTCATGCCACATTCTTGCACTTGGGATTAGTTCTTGTCTTCTTGCTCAGTTTTAGGTCCAGACCTCTGTTTCCTTGTCTGAACATATTACTCCCCTTCCTTCCCAGCCATGTGGCTCTTAGTTCCAGCCTACCCATGATGTGTTATTGCATTTTCTGAGCTGGAAAGTGCATCAGTGTGCCCTGTTGTGCCCTGGTCTGCAGCCCTCAGCAGCCCCCAAGCTCTGCTGGTCTGGTCTTGCTGCTTTCTGCTGCCATGGAAAGCTGACATTCCATGTGGCTTGTGTGAAACACCACAGCCTTGTGCTGTGTCACAGCAGTTCTTAGAGCCACCCGAGGAGTTTTAGTGTCTGCAGGCAGGGCTGGGCTGCTCTTTTCAAGCAGGATGATGCCAAGGTGGAGCATTTGGGGAGTGGGAAGCAAGGCAGAAGCTTGATGGATCCTCAGGGCTCTGGAGGGCCTCTCCTAGAGAATGAGACTTCTTTACCCATGAATGCATTGTGGTCTGTGGTGAGGGGAGTTCAGCGTGGGCTGGTGGTGGCACAGGGACACACAGAGGTCTCCATGTGGGGAGTTGGTGTGCACTGGCAGCAGTGGAAGTGCCTCCAGCTGCTGTTTTCTCAGTGCTCTTCCATCTGCTCCACAGTGTGATAACTGCGGGATTGAACCTATCCAGGGTGTTCGGTGGCACTGCCAAGACTGCCCTCAAGAAATGTCCTTGGATTTCTGTGATTCGTGTTCAGACTGGTGAGCAGCCTCTGCTTCTCCTTGTTACTTGTCATTAGGCTGAATCTCTCTAGTGCATAATTGCTATGTAGGGTGGAAATCTTTGCTTTAGCACAGGACACATATCCTGTGTTGAGTAAAGTGGAAGATAATTTAGCATCTCTTTGTGGGAGATTCAATTTTTAAGCAGATTCTGGATGTGTAATTCAATTCTTTTTAATACAGTGGACAGATAGGTTTGGTACAGTTAAATAGGGGGGGAATTAGACTTTGAATGAACAACTGCTATCCAGTTTGGTATGAGTGTTCATATGATCACTGTTTCTGAAAGTTAGAGATAAGGAAAATATTTGACTTTTAAACTGTTATCTTTTTCTTTCCCTTGCAGTCTGCATGAAACAGAGATTCATAAGGAAGATCACCAGTTAGAACCTATTTACAGAGCAGAGACATTTTTAGACAGAGACTACTGCATGTCCCAGGGCACCAGTTACAATTATCTTGACCCAAACTACTTTCCAGCAAATAGATGACATGGGAAGCAGATCTACCATCTTGGGTTTACAATCCTCTTTGAAAAATAACAATGGCACCATTGTTAATTCTGTGCACATTTTGGAAAGACTCTGCTTTCCCTGAAATGTCACTCACAGCATGACAGCTTCCTGGGTGTACTTGTCAAACTACAGCTTTGAGCTGTCATGGTTCTAGATCACTGAACAGCAGCTGAACATTCCTAGTGTGCAGAAGGTTTCACTGGGAGACTTTTCTTTCACCACATTAGTCACTTTTAGGTGGTGAATCTAAACAAAAGAAACAAATACAAAAGGGTGAGCCAGAAATGAGAGCACACATTAAAGACAGAGTAAATTCCAAAGGTTTTGAAGAACTCGGTTAAAAAGAGATCCAGAGGAGATGAAGTATTTATATAAAAACAGTTTAGTAGCTTGCAGTTTTGTTGTGAAATAGTTTTCAGCACAGTAACTGACTTCTTTAGGCAAGGTTTTAACCAATGACAGTGTTTGCTTCTAGGCTGTACTCTAAAAATACTCACTGTCTCGGCGATGGTTGGCTATGGGCCTTTATTAAATCGGAGCTGCTTAATCATGTTGACCTTCAATTTTTAAATTTTTATTTTTAAAACCACGATGAACTCTATTTACCAACAGTGAAGCACTACAGGGGGCAACTGTGGCATTGCTTCCTTAACCAGCTCATGGTGTGTGAATGTTATAAAATTGTCACTCAGATATATTTTTTAAATGTAATGTTATATAAGATGATCATGTGATGTGTACAAAATATGGTGAAAAGTGCCAGTGCTAGTAACTGTGTAAAGTCTCTAATACTCAACATTTACTCCTTTAAAATAAAATACACAGCCTTCTGCCTCTGTATTTGGAGTTGTTAGTGCAACTCATCAAAGAAAACTGCCTAATATAAATCATATATATGGTAATAATTTTTCCTCTTTTGTAGTCTGCACAAGATCCATGAAAGATTGTATTTTTATTACTATTTAAACAGTGATTAAATTTAGCCTGAGCAGTGAGCAAGGGTTCACATGCATTCTTTTATACTGCTGGATTTTGTTGTGCATCATTTAAAACATTTTGTATGTTTCTTCTTATCTGTGTATACAGTATGTTCTTAAATAATGTTCAATTGTCAGGAGAACTGTGAGAAATAAACTATGTGGATACAGTCTGTTTATATATAGAATGCTTGCTGTGACTTCCTTTCTGTGTAGTTGTGACTCTTTGATCAAGATGGAAAGCATTTACAGGACATGTGGATGGGTGACCCAGCGCCGCCTCTGCCCGGCTCAGCTCTGGCCCTGGCAGGATTAGCATTGCAGTTTTCTCCTTCCTCACTCACAGACTTCTTTGTCAGGTCACAGAAAATCCAGATTTTAGTAGCCTTGGTACAGTGTATACCATTGTTTGAGAAGCTTTGTAATTATTGTGACATATTTTACTTAATATATTTTTTATTGAAATGTATAGCTTGTGATTCAGAAACACTTGATCATTTTATAACTGTAATAGACTTCCAGTTGCTTTGAAACTAGAATACTCAGAGCAATTAGCTAGAAAACTTATTAATTTGACTTTAAAAGATGGCAGTAAGAAGGGTAATTGGCTGGCTGCACCTAGTAACTTTAATTATAAATTGGTCAGTATTTTTGCAGTAACTTTAGGTGTAGCATTTTTTTGCTTCAGAAAAAGGAATTTAGGCATTTAATCTATTTATAAAGTAATACAGTACAGTTACTAAAACACTGAGCAAGTATCATATGTAAACATCTCACATATCTCATATACTTAGATAAATTTAATAAACGTTAAAAAAACACAACACAAAAGTCACATGATGTATTTTAGTTTTGATTGGAAAAGATACTGCTCTGAGAGGCTTTCAAAGACCATAAAATATGCTTTCCACATCATTCATGGTCTTTATAGGAAACTAGAGTTGGTGAAGGTGTATTATCAGGAAGAGGATCTGTGGTAACATTCATTTTCTGTTTATATACTGAAGAAATTATGGAAATAAGAAAAATGAATTAGAGAAAACAGTCATCAGTTTAGGATAGGAAAGAACAAAAGATCTTAGTATCCTTGGAACAAGGTTGGAAGCCAAAGGATAATTTCAAGTCTGAATCACCCAAGAAAGAAGTGTCTTGGATAAGTCCTATTTTATTGAATATGTATAAATATTAATGTTTCCCTATGCATGCATATACAGCTATTTTTCCTGCATACATTATGAATGTATGCAAATAGGTATCTAATGCACATACACCAAATCAAGCATGGGATATTTTTGGGTTTTTCCACAGAAAAGACAGAAGAGTCAGAAAGAAAAATTAAACTGGAAGTGTATGGTAAATAATTTTTGTAATTTGATTTTAAAACCCCAAAAAATAGCAGCTGATTGTTGCCTTTGTTCCCATCCTGCACAAGTACGAGACTCCACATTTTATAACTTCTACTGTAATTAAATTATCATAGAGAATACTCCAGAAAACCTACCCAGATGAATTTGCAACTTCACAGTAACTGCAGAGTATTCTACTTTTTAAAGGAAGCGCTCCAGCAGCAGCTGCTGGTGCATCAGGGCTGCCCTCTGGAGCTGCTGTGGTTCTGCAGGCGCTGCTGCTGCTGCTCAATGGCACTGGCTGGAGCTGGAGAAGCACTTCCTAGAGCACCAGAGGTAAATTGTAGGCTATAGAAGGACCCAGGAAAGAAGGAACATCCAGGATATGAAGGCTAAGAACAAAACGTAAAACAGACCCTAAAAAATAATTGAATTAGCATCTACAGGGCAAATGCTAAGGAAGAAAAGGAAACAGAAGAATCTGCCCTGATTGGAAAAAGGACATACTCTGTAAGCATGCTGATATGAGCTATATTTTCAAGTCATGTACTGTGCTTTGAAAAGGATTAAACCCACATATACTGTAACAGAAATCATTACTCCTCATTTTTGTACATGTTTTATTTGTATTATGTCTTCATTACAAGAAAGGTAACTTTAAAAATGCAAATCTGCTGCATAAAGTACACCTTTGACAGTACAAGCAATCATGCAACCCACTTTCACTGTGAATTCATCCAGTAGTTCCAGTAAGAGGATGCAGTTACTTTACAGGAATGTCAAACAAGCTTTTATTTAGCTGTCAGTATTACCAAAGAAACTCCACAATATTTTAGTTAACCTAACAGAAATACAATAGCACTTTTACAGACTTCTTTGCAGGTTACAGATAAATGGCTTACTAAAGGTGCAAGCAACATGAATCAAATAATCCCTGACATTTTCCTTTTTGGTTTCCCACCCCACCACACCCTCCCAAGTTTTGGCAATGCCAGTACAAGACAACAGACGATGATCTGAATTTTGCATTTGAAATATTTCCAAAGTGTCATTTCAGATGTGAGATGTTCTGGCTCATAACCAGCTTTACATAGGGACTTCAACACCTATAGCACAATGCTGCTGCCACAGATCGTTACTGGACTGCACATATAACTATACAATACAACCATCATTCTCAGTTCACAAAACTGGGAATTCAGTTATAAAATCATAGCATTCCCAGCAGAAGACAAGACTGTCTCAAAAATGGTGTCTGCTCCCCAGTAATGGATTGACAGACTTCCACAACATTCAACTGCATCTTCAGTGATTTTTTTCGCCTTGCAACACTGTTCTGGGGTGTAGCTTAACTAATTCCAGCTCTCTTAGAGCTGCATGTTACAGAGCACAGGTTTCAGTCACTAAAGCCCAAGAACAAGCTCTAAGTGACACACACAAAAATTAATACTGTTAATGAAAATAAAATAATAATGGGAAACTTGTATGTGATAGCCCTAATGTCAGTCTGCTGGACAGTGACTGGGGTGGGTGGAGAGCTCCCTGCTGGCCAGGCACTGTCCTGTTTCCCATGGAATAGGTGTGACCATGAAATACAAAACCAGAGCTGCTGCTCACCTTCCTGCTTTTAACCCGTGAAGAGCAAACACTCAAGAAAACAAAATGCAGTTCTTAGAGTGGGGTTAGCATACAGACCACTTTCTGTTGAGTGTACTGTCAGAATAAATATTTCATCTAGAGTAGCACGCCACATGCACAAATTCCAGATACCTCTCAAGGAAGCAGCATTGCTTTAACCAGCAAGTCATGGCTGTGGGGTGCACGTGGGCAAGGCTGTGTACACACCTTACACACCATTACTGCATTTCTGGTGAAAAAGAAAATTCTGCCTCTTCTTTTTTCAGAAAAGAGTCAATTGTCTTGCAGATTTCCAGGAAAACATCCTCCTGTGTTCCTTCTGCATCAACCTGTGAAGCAGGAAAAAACCAGTTTTGATTAAGTTACAGAGAATTATCTCAGAATCTAAACACGAGCACAAAGAACTGGTCTAATATAAAATGGATTTTGTTCTGCATCATCGTATAAGCATTCTAATGTAGAGGAGCAGCTTCAATAAACCAGATTACTCATTTTGTTTCCACAGATTTCGGTAAGGCTCGATTGTAGCCAAGTACATTAGTCAAGTGAGGGAGCTTAAACTCTTAAGTACTCATGTTGTAAAGTTGCACCTTTGATACAGAACAGTTGCCAACGGCTCTTTGCCCATCACTCCAGCCTGTCGAGGTCCTGAAGGGCTGCACAGAACTCTGGGTTCTGGCCACTTCACAGCAACTTAGCAAATCAATGTGTTCCAGTGCATTTGTATTTGGAAACTTGGTGAACTGGTTCTGGTTTTATGACATCCTTTGCCCCTATCTTTTATAAGGACACTGCTTTTTTGGTATGAGAACTCAACTTTCATTGAAGTAATTTTTTGCTTTAACACCCCAAAGATTCAGTTTTCTGACCAAGCTATTTTCATGACTGCACTTCACAAAAACAAGGCTAATTTATCTTGTGCTGGAGATGAGAGTGCTGTATTTCAGCAGAGAGGAATGGCACTTTAGCCAGTAATACTTGTCTGTGTTCCCTGGAAAATGTGAGGCAGAACAGGTGTTCTGAGCAATGAGTTTCATGTCCACCCCATGCTGAGGAAGTAGAGCTGTGTTTTGCCCCCACAGCAGTGACACAAGCAGCTTTCACATTGGCTGCATACTCCACGCAGATGCTTCTGCTGATTATTCCTTTCCTCAAATGCCTGCTGAGAGCTTTGGTCTTTACACAAAAGCAATATTCTTCTCTGCTTCTCCATGCTTAGTCTTTCATGCATGCATGAAATGAAGTTTGCACAAGATTAAATGGACAGTGACAGGTTTGTGAAAGGATCTTTTTCTGAACTGCTGCATTTTCATCTCCAAGTTGCTGACTAGAAAGCCAGACAGTTGTGTTTGAAGGGGACATCCCTGCCTATAATACTTTCTGCCATCTTTTGGGTCTGCAGTAGAATTAAAGGAGTTTCATATAAAAATAAATGTATTTTTTAAAAGGCCAAGAAATTCTGCTCAGAAGTGACATTGCCTTGCAGCCAGCTCCTGTACAGCTGACTGAAGGCCATGTACATCTAAGTCCCTTGGTGCTGAGTCTTGTGTGGGCATCAGCAGCTGCTCCTTGCAGAGATCCAGCAGGGACTGCAGGCACTCTCCATAGCTTGGTTTTCACTCTTGGTGGCATCCACAAATGCTACAAAGTTTGGTCCCCGTTGCGTCCTGTGGGAAATGCTGGCACTTCTCACCAGCCTGTCCCACGCCCAGAGCCCCAGCCCTGCACACCCAGCCTGGGCAGCCTCAGGGAGCCGTGTCTGACAGGGCCCTGTCCCCTGCAGGGAGATGTGAGTGGGAGCTGAGCTCCCCTGGGTGCCCTGGCTGGCCCGCAGGCCATGGTTCCCTTGCTGCCCTCACTGCCCTTCACGGCAGCGTTTGCTGCTGCTGCTTTTTCTGCTGCTGCTGCTTTTTCTGCTGCTGCTGCTGCTGCTTTTTCTGCTGCTGCTTCTGCTGCTGCTGCTTTTCCTCCTGCTGCTGCTGCTGCTGCTGTTGCTTTTTGTAGAGCTGAGGCAGGCAGGCACGTGCTGGTGCCCTATAAAGGGCAGTTCTCTCACAAGAACTGCACATCTTTCAGAAGTGTTTAGAAGTGGGGGGTACTGACTGGTAGCAAAGAGAAAACGAGAGTGAAGAACCATTCTGAACCAAATGTCTCCCTTCTCCAGTTAAAACCAGCAATTCCCACCTCAGCTGCTATAAAACACCTGGTTTGGCCTGTCTCAACTGCCAAGACAATTATTTTCATATGGCTATCCCACAGGAAATATACTGCATGCAGGGTGAAGGCCACAGCGATTTCAAAGCCCTCATCTTTTTATTATCTCTTTACTTCATAAATATTCTGCACTGTCTAATTGATCTAATCTTATCAGCACAGCTGACTGCCACTGGCTTTTTGGTGACTTCTTTAGAACTGGGCCTGATACTCAGGTATAGGTCTGGGGAGTTGTGATGAAGAATTAGTTCAGTAAGCATGGAAACTGCCGCCCTTTATGATGGACTGGGATTCTGACTTCCTAATAGTAGCAATAAAATATGGATGACTAATGACAGTCCCAGTGCTTCCCATGTTGGCCTTGTAAATAACAAAGGCCCAATTCATAAAACTAACTTAACATTGTGGCACAAAACTAACTTAATGTGCCAATAATTCACATCTAGTACTACAGTAATTCAATGGCACTCTCAGCAGCTCCAGAGAAAAAACTGTATTTCTCTTCCTCAGATTATAACAAATCTCATAAATTAGACCTGTTTTCAGCTATTTACAGCTAGCTTCTCATAAAACAGGATCCATATACAGTTTTCCACAGTTTTGAAATGCAGCTATGGCTTTTCTTAACATCAAATACAGAGAAATGTAATGGGCTTATATGAAAAATTACTGGAGCAACAATCCCTATAGTACAATGTTGCTTCCTATGTCATTAAAATCAACCAATTAAGTTTTCTGTCAACAAATCTCCATTTGTTTTAAGTTTTCAAATTTAGAACTCTAAACATACACTGCCATTGAAAAGAACCTGACTGTAGAGAGGATGGCTGAGGACAGACTCGGTAGTCAGAAGCTTCTTACTGAAGGTCAGTCAAGTTCTGCTGTGTTTTCACTAACATTTTTGTCTTTGTCATTAGAGTGTGTTAGAAAATCTCTCTGAGACTGTGCAGCACCTGGTTCTCACAGCAAGGGATCAAGCTGTCTAAATCCACTGAAAACACTCTGCCCCAGACCTACTCATATTAGGCATGCATTTTCTGCTGTGTTTTATCTATGATCCCCTGCTAATGTTTCTGATGTATCTTCTTGGATCAGTTTCTCATCTAATGGGCCACAAGGCACCAAGGGGGGAATAGAGAATCACTGGTTCCTTTGCTCTCCACATCCTTACTGTCAGGGTTAATGGCTCTCTGGGAACCTTTCAAAAGATGGAAATAAACCACATAACTGCTCTCACTATCACCATTGATTAGCCCTTCTGGAAAGGGGGAAATTGCCTCTCCCCACACACACTTATAATGGGATCAGCAAGGGAGGGCTCACAAGTGGAACACTGGGAGAGGGTCGATGGTCACGTGTTCTTTCATAATGGTTATGGATACTTGTGACTGCAAGTGATTTTAAAAAGGCATAGTAGAACAACACTGAGGGGAAAAAAATGAAAATAAATAAGCACAGAAAAACGAACTTCTGTTGGACTTTGTAGGCTAAGCACAGCATGTGATCTGAAATAGTTAAAGTTTTTGGATGCTCTTAATCTTCTCCTTTGGCCTGATTGGCTTATTTGTTACACTCATGCCCTCTTCCTCAGACTTTGAATAGGAAACTGGTATGTAAGACACCTACCAGGTTAGCTAGGTAGGATCAGGGCTGTCTTGCTTGACTACCAAGGCATTGCTCTTCTCTTTTACTTACTACCCTCCTACATACTGTCACTTCAAAAAAGCTTTAAAGGATGAGTCAGATATTAAAAACAATCTTTTCTTTTTCTCCCTTTCCTCTCAGTTGAAAGAGGGCCACATATACAAAAGCATTTGCATTTAGCCATGTCAAAACACAAGTAGGTGTCTACTAAATTTTCAGATGCATTTTTCTGTCCAACTGCATTGGAACTCAATAGTTTCTTCCTGCTTACTACTACTATAATGCATTTTGTTTCATTTTATTTAATGTCATTTATCTAAAGCACCTGATTCCCACAGAAGCAGGCAGCTTGCAGGCAGTTTCTGAGAGCAGTGCTTTCAGCCCTTGCATTTCCAGTACAAGGTCTTTACTGAAAAGCAGCTGCTTGCTGTCCTTAGCAGCAGGCGGGTGTTCTATAACTGACTACAAAAGAAATTATGGCATATTAAACTAAATCCCCAAAACATGATGTAAAAAAAAAAAATTAATTGAAAAATTTCTAACTGATTAGTCACAACTACTTTACCTTCCAGAACACAATTTAGAAACTTAATGCCTCAGCAGAAAAGTAAGAACTCTGTTGCCTTTGCCTTCATTCTTCAGTCAGTTTGCCTTCCCTTGTAAATATGTACACAGTTCTCAATCTCAGCAGGGTGCTGGAAGGATTGCTGTTGTTTATTCCTGTCAGGTTCACAGGTATTTCATCTTCACCCACAGCCTTCAACCTCTCCATGCCTCAAGCCTCCACTGCTGAGCAGAAACACAAAGAGGGAATCTTGGCCAAAGGGAAATTTCCAACACAGTCCTGATCTTTTGTCAGCTTCACCAGGTCACTGTTCTTGTTCAGAGGTCAGCAGAATTGAAAAATGTTCCAGTTCCACATAATAGTTATGAATGCACCTATGCACAGTAACTCCAGGCTGGGAAAAGTCGTAACATCCTCGAGGATTGAAGTGGGAATGCTGTTACAACCATATATCTTTATCTCTTCTGAGCAAGGAGAGAAATCCCAATGAGTGCAAAGGAAGCCAGGTCAGAGCTGAGTTTTTCAGGCTCTATCCAGCCATGCCTTAATGCCTGTTCCAATGCATAGAGTAAGAAAGCTCATTTGACACTATACCTTCACCACACCTTGATGTGGTGTGACAGATGAGTTCCTCCTCTGCTGAGTGTGCTGCCAACATCTAATTCCCACACCAGACCTTTTGCTGGCCTTCTGCCCAGGACTGGATTTTACATTTGCATATTTAATCAGCCTGTTTCAGGACTGAAAACCTTTGGAGTGGATAGGACAATTTAAATATATCCCACTGTTGTCATGTGCTGTTCCCAGTCTGTGGAAAATTTTGTCCAACCCAAAATACACTTAAACTGGAGAAATTAAATTACACCAGTATGCCAACCCCATTTTCTTGTTACACAAGTCTATTTCTGACTTTCTTTTCTGTGGCCAGTTGGAGCTGGGTGCTACAGTCAAGCCCTATAAAACATGATCACTTTTACAATTAATACCTAGAATTTAGTGGTCCTTAGCTACACACTGCAGTAAGCAGACTAGAAAAGGTTAATGCTGAATCTTCATGGAAGTTAGCGGGATTTAGACTCTAATATTCCTCTAGAATCTCAACACCCACTTCTCTGCATGCTTAAGAAAGTGCATTGCTACAATCCCAAGGGACATAAAGCTCACGTGGGCCTTTCCCCGAAGAGCTGCTTCAGTTGAAAAACCAAACCTAGGCAGGAATCAAAGATTCTTCTAGACTCCTCCTCCTCCTCTCTTAAACAGCTTCTCTTCAGATGCTTTGGCCATTGCTTATCCTGGGATCACAGACTGATCTGGATCTCCAAATGGCACCTTCAGGAAGGCATCACTTCCCTGAAGCTACTGCATCCCACCAGCTTCACCTAAGAAAAAGAGTACACTAGCCTCTGATCTGTAGTTACATGGAGGTCCATGGGTAATTTGAAATAAATCCATGAATATGGATGAGAATTTATTTTAAGGGATCTTCAAATCAACACTGGTAAATTAACTTTGGTGGCTTTGTCTGAAATGGGTAGGAAACACACACACAGTTCTTTCAGGAAACAGTTATGGAGGCAGCAGCATTTCCATGGGAGCATTAACATCTTCAGCCAACACTGGTCAGTGTTGGAGAGTGATAAACTCACTTAGGAATGAACAAATCCCCAACACTGAAAATATGTGATGTGATGTTTTAATTAAAATGGGAAGGAAAAATATTAAACATGTTAGATTGCCTCTAGGTAAAGTCTCAGTCTTCGGTGTGTGTGTGTATGATATTACAAATAAAAAAACCAAAGACTATTTTAGCCTAGCCTTCACAAAAAAAAATGCAGTCAGAAGTTATATTTGATATATTTGATCAGAAGTTATTATTGTCAGTTTTTCTGCTTTTCACTTGAATTTCCTTTCATTATTCAGAGAAGACCTAGTGGCTGCTGATGCTCGCTGTGTGTAAAATCTGTTGCTATAAATAAGAAACTAAACCCCATGTCCTGGGAATTGCAAACTTCCCCTTTACTCTCTGCTTTCTTCAATATACGTAGCTTAAACATATCCACCACTGAAATAGTTTTAAAAGACATTTTCCACAATAATGTTTATAAAGCTGATTTTACAGAGCTTTCATACCCAGTGGTTCCACCTGGAAGATGGATGTGTGGGAAACACCACATTGACCAGAAGCAAGTTCAGACAATGTACAGACATTTTAAGGAAAGTAGTGTAGGCACTGTCCAAGCAAAGCACAGGTATTTTCCAACATGCAATTGCACAGTGACAGCGTCCCCAAAACCAATGGTAAGAGTACAAATCACATGTCCAGCCCTGACCCACAGGTTTGGCACATTCCTTATGGAGCTAATGAGCCCAACTTCCAAGAAAAGACTGCAAGTTTTGCCAATACGTAGGGGATGGAGCAGGAACTTGCAGCAGAAGAATAAGGAAGGGCAAGGGAAGTCCATGTGAACTGAGGCAGACCATGACTGCAAGATCTGTGGGGAAGTATTAAGTGCAGTTTCACTCTCTTTGGGGCTGTCACTTCCCTGATACTTCAAAAAGGGAAACACTGTGGTAGGCACAGCTCCCTGGAACAGGATATTGAGTCAGAGAGCTCTGTTTTCCTTGGCATTGTGCTGTGTTGGTGTATTGTGGATTGTACTGAATTCCTAGTTAGGCACATCCTTGCAATTTTGGCAAGATAGCTTCTCAAAGAAAAAACAAATAAACCACATAATAGTTTATAAGTCTAAAGATGAAAAGTAAGCAGGAACTTGCTTCTGCCACTTAGACATTGTCTTACATGCACTTATCATTGGGGTTAGGACAGGCCACAAATCAGGACTCTTTCTTTGAGTATCCTTTTCACTCTGCATTTTGTCATTTACTCTTAACTGTCTTTGTTCTCAGGTCAGGATATTTGCATAAATTAGGTGACCATTCCTCTTTTGGAAACTTTGCAAAGGAGAAAAGTTTGGGGCAGGTGATTTGCATGCTTGCTACAGCCTCTAGAAAAACCAGATCCCATAATATTTACAGAAACTATTATTGGATTATTTCTCTTTTAGGACAAGACAGAGCAGTAGGACTCTATCTTTCTGTAGCTGAACTAAGGGACAGTTTGCCATGACAGAGCAGGGAAATAAAAAAAAACCCCAAATCTCATGTAAATGAGTCTATAGGTGTGCCAGCTAAGTGCACTGATAGAATTTTTCTTGCTTCTCAGTAAAGTATTGATTATAGAACAAAAAGAATGCTTAAAAAATCACATCCTGAGCAGGTGTAAACTGAAATGAATATAACTATGTTATTTATTCCAGCAAAAAGATCTTTCTTGTATGCAGGTCTGTTTTATTTCAGTATATACACTGTCAGTTTTGAAAATTTTACTAAAGGGCTTTGGATTAAAATGATCTTTCTTCCTAATTCTGAAAGCCCTTAGAGAGTAACAAATCCTAATACTTAAAGAAAAGCTTTCTAAAATTTTTGTTTAATAAGAGGTTATATATAGATGAGTTATTGATTTAGAATATGTTGTCTGACTAAGGATAAATCTGTGGTTTTATTCTTTCAAACTGTACTGTGAAACTCAGAAGTTTGCAGAAGTTGCAAACAAACCAGGGAATTGTAAAATGAGAACAACTGGAAAGTGTGGGAACAGTTCATAAATGGTGTCATGCCAGAGTTTTCCAAATCCTGCTCATATAATTGAAGTAAAAAGGAATAATTTAATTTAAAAGGTCAAATAATTTACCTTGCATAACTGTGTCTTGCTTTCATAGTATGCAATCAGAGGGTTTGATGCTTGGTAGTAGCTTTCAATTCTTTCCTCAGTGTTGTCAGAGTTCTGACTTCTCTGATTCCTCATCAGAAGGTGACTGCTCATGGTTTCTGCAGAGCAGTCCAGGCAGAGCACAAGCTTTGGTTCCCCAATCTAGAGACAAAGGAAAGCAACAAACATTCAGATACTGGCCCAGTAAAAGAGATTTTGTTTGGATAACACCTAAACAGTCACCAATAAATTTATTAGTGAATAGCACTTGTCTATGGAGAAATTATGCTTATTAACAAACACCTCTCGTTGCAGCAGCACTAAGGGATGCCAGCACTGAGGAGCAAGGCTCTGCTTGCCTGGGCTCTACACAGAGATAAAAAGATAGCATCTGACAAATTCTGGCTACTTGGACTGAAGAGCATCAGTTCATTATTTGCTTGATGCAAACAGTACAGGACTTATGGAATGCTTGACTGAGTGGTATTTGTAGCCTTTTCTTTGTTCAATGTGTGAAAGGGAGCAGTAAACTACAGCTTAATATTTCAAGATGCAGTAGCAGCAAATGTCCACATGAAAGTGTTCCCACTTGAGATGGAAATGAGTAACAACAGACAGGCTCAGGGACACCATCAAATATTCACAGGAATACATCCTGTGAGTTACTTTATGTCACACAGTATTTTATGTCCTTGTTTGCAGTGTACTCACATCATTCCTATCCATGCTATAAGAAAGGATGTGATTTCTCTGCATTTTCAAACTAGCAAGTAATTCCCAAATTCTACGGGAAGCTGGTCATTTAATGCTGTTTGGCTAGTGCCTAACTAGTCATAAGGTAGATTCTGTCCTTTTCTCTAACAAAAATAAATACAGATTTATTTATTTTTATTCTTAGGCCTGGCAAAGATCAGAAATAATTGTCTCTCTCTACATTTGATCATAGATATTGCAGCACTTTATGGGGAAAAAAAGAAACTGCAAGAAAGAGCAAAATGTTCTTTATAGTATTTCAGGAGAGAGCCAGAAGTTCTAAACACAAATCCTCATCATTCTTTCCCTGAAACACTGAAATATATGTATGCCATTTAGCATAAATCTTGGAATGCACTATCATGCACCCTGCTTAGCCAAAGTATTCTCTGACACAAGATTTTGTACGAGCAAAAACTTCTCAGCTGAGTCCAAAGTGATAAATTCCACTGTCTCAAGCAAAATAAAGGTGTTACAGGATCACTGGGGAAAAAAGTCAATTTTTCCATGCAGTTATGTATTTAATCCTTCAGTGATACTCTCAGTCTTTTTCTCATTCCTTCTCTTTCCAGCAGGGATCTGGAAAACACTTTTTAGGGAAAGTGAGAAGTCTTGGAAAATGATGACTACTCTTCACACTAGTAACCATTACAAAATCATATTTTTAACATTGCTGCAGCAAAGAAAGTCTAAATGACCAATATATGGAAATTGTCATTGTTATCTTTGTTGACAGCCCTTAAAGGAATATTATAAAGGTAAATATTTCATGTCAGGCCTTCTGCATTTGACTGAGGATGTCTGGATTTTGTTGACCTTTCTACTACCCTTAATGACTTTCTAGAGAAGCTGAAGCCAAGGGATTATATCAGACATTTCAATGACAGGCTTTTGTGTATCCATTTTTTCCACAGAGAAAAAATTAATGCTATTAGCTGCAGCAGCACTGAGTTTAGGGATTAAAAAAAGCCAACAAGGCAGTTTTAATAGTGCAAGAGACAGAGAATTTAAAAAAATAAAAATTAAAAAAAATGTATAATTGGATTAGGACGGTGAGAAGTTATTTCCTCCCAGTTTACAGGAGGAATTCCATGGTCTGTTCTAAATTAAAACAGAATGAATGGGAAATAATTCCTTTCATCAGTTATACTCATATCATCACCTTACAATGAGGGTATGAAGGAGTCTACTGACAGGATCAGATAATAGTATCTTACTTGATACTATTAGACTAGTCCATCTGATAGATACTATTAGACTAGATACTAATCAGACTAGTCCATCTGATTTGCTTTTAAAAAATTTACATGATTTTCCTCAAAGTTTCAGTACTGCTATCTGGAATTCAAACCATTACAGGAATATCTGTCTTCCAAACTAAAACCCACCAAAAGTGGAAGTAATGCCCTTATCAGGTATTACAGCAGTTTTTACTACTTTTTTTTTTAATTACTATTTTCCTGACACAATTTAGCTTAACTAATACATACCAAATTAGTCTAATGTTTTTGATCTTTACTCTGTTTCACTGGGTACTTCTAGCCTGGTGCTGTGGAATATATAATTTAATAATGTTTTTTCATCTTGTAGAAAGACTGAGGGAACAGAGTTTTGTGCTTCTCTAGAATTATGGCTGGGTAAAAGTACAATTATATCATAGAAGGGGATTGGGTAAAACTGGCTGGAGAATAAGATGTTTCTACATAGCTCATTCAGTTTATGAGTCAAACTCTGAAATATAAGCATTATTCTTAATGTCTTCTAAATAGAACAGGTCTTTGTTAACAATTCTAAAGCTTTTTACATATCATGTACGTATGCAGCACTATTCATCTGTACTTTGGTGCCATTAATTAATAAAGTCTGATGTGCACCTCTTTTCATTCAATTATAACTTAAGAACTTCTCATCACCCTTTGGAAAGAACTGCAAATCATTATCTCAAAAATGACTCATTTAAAACAACTTCACAGTCTTACTGAGCAGCTCACAGCTGGCCTGTGAAAAGTGGTTTCAAGGCACAACAGGGGTGACTTAGCATGTTCAAAATGGTCACTTGAGGTCTTTGGCGTTTACTCCAAACGCAGTCCAGGACTACAGGATCTTTCTCTGCTTTCAGGGAACTTCAAGGAGCTCTGCTTCAGCACTGGATGAATTAAGACTTATTTGCCTGGCAATACCTCAGTGCAGGACACTCCAATAATATAGACAAGTGTCCACAGGACACGAACATGTATGCCTGCCAGAGAAACAGCACTGCTGAAGTAGTTCCTCCTTAGCCACAAAATGAAAGAAATCTCCAGCATATTTTTAATAGTCTACAGCATTTTATTAAAGGGACTAATAAGTCAACATTTCTGTGAATAGCTTCCATAGCAAATCCCATTGCTCATTGTTTTGTCTGGCTTCTATGCCTAAATCTTGCTAGGCTTTTATAGTAATCAACTAAATAAAGCAGCTAAAGGCTCACTGAGAAAACAGGGGATTCATTAAAGTTTTATTACATTATAAACTTGTTTAGGACATTTTTGGAATGTAATATGATGTAACATATACTATTATCCCTAATTCACCCCTTCTTTTCTCCTAAGGCCTGGCAGATTCATTCATAGCCTTAAAGAGTATTTTCTGCAGACTGAGAAATGTACGGCTGAGACTTCTCGCTGGGTCTTAGCACATACTGAGGAAATCGATAACTCTCAGAACTGCCACGCAGGCACTTGCAGAATGCTCTTTTTATGGCTGTGCCACCTGTTACTCATCACAAAAATTAAATCTGTGTTTGGCTGTTTCGAGTGGCAGCAAGCTTTAGCAGAGCTGGCTTACTGGTAATAAATATTAACTGTGAAAATACATATTTTTATGAACCTGCAGCAGATAGCGCTTGAGCAGATTTTCATGAGAAGTACACCACTATCCACTAGGACCAGAAAACTGGTTCTAAAATGACATTTTCCACCAAATGTTAATTGGTCCTGGTTTACATTAAATTTAGGTAAAACCAGCTTTTCCTTCTCCTTGTACTCTAGAGTCTGTGTAGGTAATGGCAACAGCTAGATTTGCTGTACTGATGGGGTGACAAAATTTCAATGATCAGCAGCACATCTCTGCTGGCTTGGCTTTTTACATGTGCATGCCGCAGTCAGATGAAGAGAGGGACTGAAGCAGCACCAGAATTACAGGAGTTACAACAGCATACAATTGTATGGTCACCTTGCTCTCAAACTCTTCTGCATCTTTCAGGTCTTGGGGATACCCATCGAGCAGGAATCCTTTTGTGTCCCCTAGCTTGGAAACCATGGCTTCCTTCAGTAACTCTAGAACAATACCCTGTATAGGAAAGAGAGGGAATTAGCTGGTTAATTAATAAGAAAGATTGATACCTTTGTTTGTTGCACTGACTTTAGTCCTACACCCTTGAAAACGTCCCTGTTTGGCTATAAGCAGGTCCTGTGAATGCAGGTGTTTTTCTTGTCCTGCCAGTAGCAGGGCACCCTGCTTTTTATTCTCTCAGGACCCACTAGGGCTCTCAGGACAAATCCAATGTTGCAATCCATCCAAGATATCCCAAAGTGCCCTCCAGATAGCTCAGAATATTTCACAGTTTCAAAATGAATGTTAATACCTGTGAAACTCTAGAGTGCTGCTGCAACATTTTCCAATCTGATTGCATTTCGCTATGTCACTGGTATAATTATATTACATGGAAAGTGACCCCATCTGACCAAACACACTGAAGAGCAAAGCAATCAAAATCAAGTCTGAGCACAGCTTTTAGTTTCCCCTGATCAGTATTTCTGAGTAGCTTTCATTAACAAACACATCCTCTGACCTAGCTGCAGTTGCTGAAGACCCATCAAGAGCTGGGACTGTGGACCTGCCATGTAGAAGTCAGGTCCAGCTAAGATCAGCACCTTCTGCCTTCATATTCTCCATTAAGCTGCAGTCCAGCAACTCTGGGATGTCAGCCAGCTCTGCAGGGAACAGCTGCAGGTACTGTAATTTAAAATACCTGCCAGGAGGTCCAGCTCTGAATCTGAAATGTACTGCTATAAAAAGGACATAAAATTTCTGTTTCCTGTACTTACATTTATATTTTGTAATGCATCTGTCTCCCTGTATTTCATGTCTAATTTATTGCCTATGTGAAACATAAAGAAATATTGGAACTGAAAGGGGAAACAAGTGCCACAGATTTTGGCAAAGAGGAAATGTCTCCCTGAGGTTACAGATTAATTTTACTGAAATAGGAATCATCAGCTCCAGTACTTATTTCCACTGTTTTAGACAATATACCTACCACTGCCTCTGTTTAACCATTAAAACCCCAAACAAAACCATCACTCACTCCAGGCACAGGTTCACCACATTCCACGATATCTTTGATTAATTTACTTCTCTCTGATAATGATGATGATAACTCATTTTGGAGAAGGTCACTAGTGGACAGGTGAGTAAATTCGTATTTCTTGGCTAACCGTTCACATTGGCTACTTTTGCCAGAACCAGGTCCACCTATGTGAGGGAAAAGAAACTAAAATTAGAAAAGAAGAAAAATCTTCCAATTCTCAAACTATAGCCACAAAGAACATGGAGAGAATTTTATGACTATTTTGCAATGGTTTTTTTTTTGTAGAGACACTATCTACTGTAGAACAAGTCTTATACTCCCCTTCCAATATAACTACAGTGCTGACTCAAAAATCTGTTGAAGGAGTCACAACAGCATGAAATCTCTCACAGAAAAGAACCTGTTCCTAAAACACCATCACCGTGTTAAGGGAAAACATGAAACAGCCTGTGGAAAAGGGTATTTGATTCGGCACATGTTCGGTTTGACAGCTGCAACAAATAGTAGCAAAGTAATGTTTTCTGTGAGAGAAATAAAAACGAGCTCCCACCTGCACCGGGGCCACTGCGCACAGGAGTGGTGGGAGAGCGGCAGGAGGGGGAGAGGGGCAGGAGGGGAAGGGCCCTGGCCCGGGGAATGCTGTGCGAGAGTGGGCAGGAGGGAAGAACCCTGGCCCGGGGAATGCTGTGGGAGAGCGGGCAGGAGGGGAAGGGCCCTGGCCCGGCGGATGCTGTGGAAGAGCGGGCAGGAGGGAAGGGCCGTGGCCCGGGGAATGCTGTGCGCGTCCTCCCGACAGGAATGGCACCTCATGCTTCCTCGGGCCTCCAGCCCGCAGCCCCAAGCCCTGCCTGCGCCGCTCCACAGGGGCAGGCGCTGCCCGGCCCGGCTCCTCCACCGAGGCGCCTGCTTCTCCCTCCGCTCCGAGGCGTCTGCAGGCTCCTGCTGAGGCACTGCAGCCACCCCCGCCTGGCTGGAGAGGACAGCCCATGGAAGCTGCTGGAAGCCACTTGTCAGGCGTGCCACTGCGGTGACTGCAGCGCTGCTGGCACAGCTGAGGTGAGGCCCTGAGGCGCCACGGCGGTGCCAAGGGCTGAGGGGCGGGAAAGCAAATTGCTGCTGTCAATTTGTGGAGAAAATCTCCCTGCGTGTAGCAGCAATTTTGCAGCCTTTGATAGATCTATTCAGAAGATCTACTGCAGCAGGAGGTAATTATAGCCTTGGAGGGAGACAATGCTCAAACTCTTTTCAGTAAAGTTTTTTCAGCAGGTGACCTGTGTTATTTCTCAACTGTTGGGACTTGCAGGTGGGGCTGCGCAGCTCTGCTACGTGCATTTAAAATGCTAGAAAATATGTGGCTTTCCTATTTCCTTATCTTTTCACAAACAAATATATGAATAACATGTTCACAATAGAGTGAATTTAGCACCATCTCTGCCTCACTTGAACTTTCTTCTAACTGTTGTGTTCAATGTAAGAAATAACTGCTCTGAGCATATAATTTTCAGAGAAATTACAGTGCTGTAGCTGAGACTAAAAATTGGGTTATAGAGGAGTAGCATTAAAGGAAGGGGTTTTTCATCTGTGATCGGCAGTGTTTTACTTCAGCTTCACAAGGAGAATGACCAGCCTATGGCGTGAGAACCACACCTGTGCTACTGTTTTTCTAGAACTGGCTTTGTTGCAGGCTTATCTTCTGGCCAGTGTGGGTTGCATGTTGTTTTTCTGTTGCTATAATATGAAGAATATTATTGTTTTGTAAAAACTGTAGTTGAAAGAAAACAAGGGGAAAAAGTAGGAGTGGCTATAAAGAAACAGATGTAGCAAAATTACAGGCGAATTACCAGTAATGAATCCCTTAAATATCTGAGTGGCAATTAATTGTATTTCTGGCCTGTTTGAGGGGTTTTTTAGATCAGTAAGTTTGTTTGCACATTTTATCTTCTGGCCTTGAATATGCCAACAGTGCAGTAATTGAATCCTGTTTATTTGGTGCATATATACAGTATTAAAAAACCCCGGCTATAAAGATTATTGTATTCTTATATAACTGTTTCTCTTCTGAATGCAGAGCCCAATGAGAAAATTCATAATTTCTCTTCATATGCAAAATAAACTAGATCTCTTTTTAGAAATAACAATACAATACATTTTTTGGTTTTTAGAAGGTAAATATTAAAAAATTTGATGTGCTTCTAATACATTTGTATGGTAGTATTTTAAAAGAGAACACTGTCAGAACAGAACAAAATGCAGGGCATGCACCATAATGAGTGTGCCTCCATAACATTAATTAAAATGACCATTTTTTTATAGACGAGTTCAAACAAAGCAGAGATTAATATGCTTAGCTCTTTAAAGAGTAAAAAACATATTTGAGTAAGTTATGTGTAATTTTTATGGCCACTGGTATTAATTTAGATTCATCTGATGAGTAGCAAAGCATCCTACTGCTTGACAAATGCATACAACCCATTTATCAAGTCTTGTGCTTTCTTATCCATGAATGAGACCACAGTTCTTGCTTGGCATGATGTGAGAAGAGACTGAATTCCCCTGAAAATTCAATGTTGAGGGCTGAGCACAACTTGGCCTTTACACCAGAATTAATTTATGTGTCTGAAATTAAAGTATTATCTTGTCTCCCTCTGAAGTTCCTTAATGTGAGTGAAATAGTTATTCATGTGGGAAAGGATGTGAAAGTGCATTTTTTTAACTAAGTCGGTGTTTCCTTCTTGCTCAGAGTATATACTTAAAAGACTGCTACATAAGCAGCTTTAACAGCAAATTAATCCTGCAGCCATGAAGCTCATGATCAATTTGTAGTGTTACAAAAATTGTACCTATTCTTTTAGTGGATATTTTTCTTAAGTCTATTTATTTTTCTAAAGACAAAGTTCCATGAAGAAAGTTTATCTGGAGTAACAGCTGCATGTGACACATGACAAAGGCTAGCAAAAAGATTTTTCAGTTAAGACTTCAATACAACTTGTTACACTGTTTCTCATAAGGAAAATACTCCGGGCGTGGAAAAAGGTAATAAACTTTCCCAAGGGCTCAGTTGTTAGTAGCAAAAATTATCCCCACTTTTGTTGCGAAGGCGTAAGATTCTTTGTGAGCACTGTCGTTTTTCCTGTATGCTGTCATCTTGTACTCTGCCTACGTATACTTTGAGGAAAAAAAAGTGTTGGTTCATGATAACTTGTTATTCAGATTAATCATGTTGTCTTCTGATTTCTATGTATGACATGAAGAGAAAAAGCTAAAGCTTAGAAAACAGCCAGAGGAAATAGGAGATGATGTGACCTGTAGGACAATATAGAACTACCTGCAGTTCTTCAATATTAGCATGCTTTTTTTATTTTCTCAGTATTGCTCAGTGCAGTACACCTTGCTTTAAAGCTCATTTGGCAATTTAATAAAAATTAAAAAATTGCAGGTGAAGAAATAAAGAACATTGTATTTATCAGTGAGGTTATTCTTGGAAACAGAACTCTCTGAGTGTCCCTTTGTGCTTTTTGATACAAATAGTAAGCAGGAATGTGGAACCAGAGTACTAACACAGAAATTAAATGCAGTTCTCTATTGCTTTTCTGTGGACAAGGCCATATTAAAAGGTCTATGCAATCTCTTTGAGCAGTATTCCCTTCCATTATGTTGATTCATCAGCCTGTGAGAGGGGATCTTCTGGTGAAAAACTTTCTGCCAGCGCTGCTGACTTTAGGTGGTTGCTTTTCCCCAGTTAATTATTGACTGCAGAAATGCTTCACAAAGAGTCCTTCAGGGGGAGAAAAAGAGTGGTCTCAGTGAGTGGGGTAATTGCCCAAGCAGCACTTTTGGGTGTTCCACTGCAGTCAGCCCTAGATCAGTCAAAGGTCTCAGCTCTCTTCTCTCCTGCCCAAATCTCTCCCGGACTGGGAAGGCTGAGGATGCTGGGCATGTGACTCAAATGTACCACCCTGACCTAGAGCAAAACATCACCAGCAGATTAATTAATGATGACAGAGGGAGCTGGGACTGCTGCTGTGAGTGAGCAGGGCCAGGAACAAGTGATATGAGCAGTGCATGGACCAGCTTTGCTATCGGGAATACTGGTAGAGCAAAAGTGTCATGCAGACAGACTGAGATGCCTCTATTTTAAGTCTTACAAGTTCATCATCTACCAAAATATTATGAGCATTTATATAAAATGCCAGCAGTAGGATTTACAAGACAGTCCCACCATTTATTTTAAAATGTTTCAATTTCAAGACCTTGTTATCATAATGAGTATCATCCCTGTATCAGGGAGAAAGTGCCTGCAGGGGAAACCTAGCTGCATGAGGGAGCCTCAGAAGTCTGAATTGAAACCAAAATAAGCTCAGTCAGTCTGTCCCTAAAGCCAAGCAAAAATGTTGGAGGACTTCATCAGTTTGGCAATTTTATCAATGCTACTTGGATTATATAGACAAGTAAAAATAAGCCTTAATTTCAGAATATGGCATTTGAAGGCTTCTTAATAGCACCTCATCTGTTGTTCACAAATTATTTTAGTCTAAGTGAAACCATACAGAAACTGTACTATTATTTGACAACAACAACAAGCCCTCAACACCTTCTTTGTATTTCTTTTTTTTGAGAAATTATTTTCGTTAGAAAACAACATGTTGTATGTTTTGGCAGTGTGGTGCAATAGCCTGGGACATCACTGAGTTTTCATCCCTCTTAAAGATAATGTGAAGTTTATTTCCTGGAAGTCAGGGAAATCAGCCTTCCCCAGCATCTAACAGTTAGCTTGGACTGACTGAGGGTTTAATGCTTCTCTGATTGCAGAAGGAGCTGCAAAACAGGTACTGTAGCATAATTTAGGTTGGAAGGGACCTTATCTGGTTAAACCTTTTACCCAAAACGGGCCTAAATTAATGATAAATTGAATTAGGTTATTGTCTTTCAAGGTCTGACAGACCTGAGACAAATAGACTTTGAGCTTTGTAATATATTTACTTATTGAATTTTGGTGTGTGCAAGAAGCTCCTGTGTGCAGCTGATAGTGTCTACTTCTAGGTGTAAATGGTGAGAATATCTTCAATGTCAGCTAAAAAGCTGGTCTTTCTTAGACATGGAGTTTAAGCAATTACTATCTTTAGATCATCAGCAAGAATCTAACAAAGATTCTGTAGAGGAAAGTGGTTACATTAGCTAAGCTTTAAACACCTAATTTACAAGTCAGCAGGGAGTTTGTTTCTGATCCAAAGTGCAGAAAGATTCCTGAAACCTTCTTTCCTGAAACATTTACTTACAGCCTCAGCCAAAGCCAAATGTTTTCTGAAGCTCCTGCAGAAGCCAGGGAGGGGTAATGCTCCCAAAAACTGTAATTTTGTGGATGCAATATGGAATATTGCAGTAGTAGAGAAATTGTAGTAGTTAAGAATTAGAAGATCATTCATCATTCATTGTGGTTAAAATTGATGACATAGGTTTTTTGTTTGTCTTATAATGACTGGCAATAATTACTTCAGTTTTGAATATTTATTGGAGCATCACCCAATTTTATCTTTGTGCCACTTCATATTTTTTTTTCTTCTTGAATTTTAGTTTACTAGCCAAATTTATCCTTGTTTTGTCTCTTTTATTATCCTGCTGTTATCTCCTATATTTTTTACTTGCTGGTACTCTTTCTCTGCTTTACAATATGGATAGAACATTGACATTGTTGCTTAATTAATCCAACTTGATTGTTATTCCAATTAATTCCTACACTAGTTCTAATGTAAATCTTGCTAATTAGATTATTTCTTTTTCTTTCCCATTTTGGAAAATTTTCAAGAGTAATTAGTGTGGAGGGAGCTGCCTGTTTCTTTCTCTTTGTCATAAACAGTATCTGTCAGGTATGACAGATGGTGCATTTATTTTGATTAGTTTGTAAACTTCTTCAAATGTACATCTTTAAAATTCTAGCTTTAAAACACCTTTATAAGCATCTTATTATTTCCTCATGAAATAATACACACCTATTTACTGAGTAAACATCCTTAATAACACTTGAGCCCCAGAAAGGTTTTCCCTTTCTGGTATCCTACTGGAGCCTGATCTAACCCAACTTCTCTGCTCTCCTAGTGAAGGGATCATGGCTGAACATCTTTAGCATTGCTCACTGCAGCAGAGCCCTCGAGCCCTGACATTGGGGACTTTTCCTTTTCACCATCCCCAACAGATTTGTTCTGCTCCTGTGAGATTTCTTCATGTTTTTCTTTCGCTCTTGTACCACTGACAGCGATCAGATTTCAGCTCTTGGCTGACATGGGAGGAAACTTCCTGCCTGCACAAATGTGTGTGTTTGGGGAGTGTGTGTAAAGCTGACTCTGGGGTGCTTTGGGTCTGTGCAGATTCTCCTGCCTCAAAGGGACACGAGGCACAAGAGCTCATGGCCACTCCGATTTAGCTGCTGCATGAAATCTGTCTCTGGCCAATACCATTTACTTTCACTGCCTACCTGGAATAAAGTCAGGATTTTGAAGACAGATGAGCAACCATGGGGGTCTCATGTTGTTCAAAAAACTCCAACAAACCCACAAAAAAACTCTCACTCTTCTCATAAGAATTAAAGAGACTTTTTCAGGGGTGCAAGGATAGCAGAGTGGAGATGGAGGTATTTTGGGAAAAAGTGTAAATCATTCTAGGTAATTTTTTGAAAATTAACTCATGTTTGGACTTAGTAAAACTTTTCATTATAACCTTTTTAACAAAGGAAGCTGAATTCTCATTAAGGCACAATTTGTCTCTGCTCGCAGAAAGCATTCACTAGAAAATCTGAGGAGGAATAACTAGGAAAAAGGTGTGAATTCAATTTTAAGCTGGCTACTAGTTGTCCTATAAAAATTATAAATGAAAATTTAAAATATCTCCTTAAAAAATAAAAAGTTTCTCAGAGGCAAATGAAAAATATGCTTCACCATGAACAGTTTCAGAGGCAAAATTCCTTGAGTGTGTTCCCTTTTTTTTCCTTACAAATCTGCTTGTACAAACTCAAATGTTTTGAGACTTTTTCAGTGAGATATGTGAGACAGAATTAAAATTTTTCACTGTAGTGAACAGCAAGAAGGTGTACTTCAGTAAGTATAGATTACAGTTGCTTAAAGTCTGAAAATTAGGTGTTAGGCACCCTTCCCTTAAAAGTCTCCAGTGAACTCTTCAGCAACCTCATTTTACTTTTTCAAACACATAACAATTGAGTTGCAATAAATTGAGTCAACTTGTATTTGGCATAAGAGAGCATGAGATAAAATTACAACATGAGAACACTTTTATAGTGTATTTTAGGTTGCAAGGAATGTCTTGGAGTAATTTAGTCAAACTACTGTGTTACACTGGGATCAGCTGCAGCAGATTGATCTGAACTCTGTCAAATTGGGGTTTGAACATCTGTAAGGATGGAGACTCTACAGTTTCTGGGCAACTTGTTCCAGTGTTTGACTACCCTCATAGTAAAAAAGTGGGTTTTTGTGTTCAGGTGAAATTTAATGCATTTTAAGTTGTTCTCATTTTCTCTTGTCCTGTCACTGAGCACTACTGAGAAGATTTAGGCTCTTTCATCTTCATTCCTTCCCATCAGATAATTATTTATACTTAATGTTAAAATTCCCTGGAGCCTTCTCTTCTCCAGGCTGAATAGCCCCAGTTCCCTCAGCCTCTCCTCAAAGGAAAGATGCTCCTATTCCTCAAACATCTTTGTGGTCCTGCACCACACTCCAGTAAATCATTATCTTGTACTGGGAGCCCAGACTGGACACAGTACTCCAGGTACATCCACAGCAGTGCTGAATAGAGAGGAAGGATCATCTCCCTCAACCTGCAGATATTGGAATGATTTTAATGCTTCCTGAATTCTGAATGAAAATTCCATTCACTTACTACTTATTTTGGAAGTCTTTTTTTTTTTTTTTTTTTTTTTTCCCCTGGAAAAACAATGCACAAATTGGTTTAGTTTTATGTAAAATCCCCCATGTTCTGGAATCTATCCTTAGGTCCTTGGAAATGTGTGTTCCTGCTCTGGATTGTAAAGCAGTTCCAAAAACTGGTCAATACAAAACCAATTATTCTTTCCAATTAATACCAAGCTTTAAGATCAGTCTTCTGGTTATAATTTGTTTTAAAAGACTGCTCTAAGTTTATGCTAATTATATTACTCACATTCATGTGATAAAGGCATTAACATGGTGCTTTTACTTTATGGATTTCCAAAAGCAATACAAAGTAAACTCTGAACCTGCAAAGCTGCAGTGCTAAGGATCTTGCCTGGTGAGCAGCCTGTTGGCTTTTCACATCATGCTGAACACGTGCAGGGCTGAAACCTCTATTTAACAGAAGTTACCTCACAAATAAGGAAGGGAAGAGACCTGATATTTTTCAGCCAAATCTTAAACTTCTGAGTTATAATTCAATTTAGTAAAATTTTAATTAATGCTGGTGAGGCAGCTTTGGTGTGGGAAGTCACACGACTCAAGTGTAACTGCAAAAGAACTAAGGTTGTTTTGAACATGTTCACAATCAAATGAGCTGCCTGCTCTGAGCTTTACACAACTATTGATAATATGGTTAGACTCAAGTTAATTACATGTTATTAAATCCTAGCTCCCTTTCAAAAGACTAAACCAACATCGTGGAATAAATATTCTCAGCCAGTCTATTTTGCCAAATAAATAAATCACGTAATCAAAGCTAAATAACATGGGAATATTCAAATGTAGCATTTAAATTAGGAATCCTACTTACCGACAACAAAAATGATGTTTGATTTCCTTAGATCTTCTGAAAAGTCTAAAATGAAAATAAAAATTCTTTAGTGGCAAGAGCTACTAATTTTAATATCAGCTACTTACCACACCAAATTGTGTGACACTCATGCAAGGGGATCTGATTTTACTAGATTTACTTTCTGCAATAAAAAAATTATATACTTTCTCCATTCCAAAAGGAGCTATTATCCACAAGCCTATTAATCTCTCAGTTTCATAGTTGTCATTGCAGCTATGTTAAAGATATTTTACCTGAAAATAGACTTTGCCATACACATCAGTTCTTTAAAAAAAGAAAGAAGCAGATACATCTTAATGTAAGAATGTGATGTAATGCCTCCTCAGCCACTGTGGTTTCTGCTGAGTATATTATTACATTATAATTGCTGTAGAATCTTCTCCACCTCCCATTTAGATTTTATGCTCTCTGAAATGTAGTTCTAAATTCCTCTAAGCCTCAAATTCAGCCAAATGACTACCATCTTAGCTGAAATCTAGGCAATACACTCACCAAAACTATGGTGTATTAAGCTTTGCCTTTAAATGAAAGTGTATCTTTTGAAAAAGCAATTCCTTCTGGTCTGAGTCCCAGTCATTGCACTGATTATACAGAAGGTGGTCTTGTATCATGTGAGCCTGCTGAACTTTTATTATATCTTTGAGTTTATCACTTACAAACACATACATAATTGTGTTAATCACATACAAGACACCTCATATAATTTTGGGGTTTATTTTGTGGTATATTTTGTAGATCTCTTATTACAAAAAATCATTAGCCATGAAAAGTTTTGCTTTATCCTTTCATTCCTCTTAGACCTTAGCACCTCGTACTTTCCAAGGAGACTTTCGTAACTGCCAATTTCTGAAAGCACCTATTAGATTCAATGCTGATTAACCGTATTATTTTCTAATCATTTTGGATCCATTGGCCAAAAGAGTATAGAAACATCTTTTACAAACTTTAATTTGCATTCAAAGAGAATTCACATGATAAAAATCCCTTGAGGCATAAAATTCACAATATAAATAACCTGAATTCATTTTACTTTCTAAGTAACTATTTAAATAACGTTAAATAAATCAAAGGTTTCAAAATTAAATGGCAATTGACACTGAAAAAGAAACTCACCTCCTGTGCACTCATAACCAGAAAAACTTGACTGATCCTCCTCCTGTTAATTAAGCAATTGACAGTTGAAATTGATATTCTGCATAGTTTGCATTTTTTCTCATATCTGCTTATTTGAATATCTTAATATATATCTCTCTAAGCTGTCAGTTTTAATCTGTGTTGAGGAATGGTTTACAGTTTCACAGAAATGCTGTTAGTGCTGTTTCAGCTGCTAAAACACAAGCACAGAGAACCCAAGGCATCATGAGATGATTCACTATCCCATTTCATAGGTGGAGTTCCTCATGGGTGGGAATGGGGACCAGTGTTGTTGAACATCATTGTTGGTGACATGGGCAGTGGGAGCAAGTGCACCCTCAGCAAGTTTGCCAATGGCACCAAGCTGCGCTCGAGGGAAGGGATGCCATCCAGAGGGACCTGGGCATGCCAGAGAAGTGGGACTGTGTGATCCTAACAAAGGTCAGGGCCAAGTACAAGGTACTGATCCTGCGTCAGGGAAATGCCAAGCACAGCTCCAGGCTGGTGGAGAATGGATCCAGTGCAGTCCTAGGGAAAAGGACTTGGGGTTGTTGGTGGGTGAGAAGCTCCACATGATCCATCCGTGTGCATTTGCAGCCCAGAAAGCCAGCTGTGTCCGGGGCTGCAGCACAGGCAGCGTGGGCAGCAGGCTGAGGGAGCGGCTTCTACCTCTGCCCTGCCCTCATGAGACCCCACCTGGAGCGCTGCACCTGGCTCTGGGGCCCCAGCATAAGGACAGGGACCTGCTGCAGTGGGTCCAGAGGAGTCCACACAGATGCTCAGAGGGCTGGAACACCTCTCCTGGGAGCACAGGCTGAGAGAGTGGGGGTTGTTCAGCCTGGAGAAGTCTCTGCAGAGACCTTACAGCAGCCTCCCAGCACCTGAAAGGGGCCTGCAAGAGAGCTGGAGAGGGACTGTTTCCAAGGACTTTAAACTGAAAGACAGTAGGTTTAGATTAGGTCTTGGGAAGAAATTCTTCACTGTGAGACTGGAGAGGCACTGGAATATGTTTCCCAGAGAAGTTATAGATGACCCATCCCTGGAAGTGTTCAAGGCCAGGTTGGATGGGGCTTTGAGCAACCTGGTCTAGTGGAACATATCCCTGCCTGCTGGGGGTTTGGAGCAAAATGATCTTTAAGGTCCCTTCCAACCCATTCTCTGCTATGATATTGGTTTTGTAAGGAGCAGCTCTTCAGTGTCCAAATGCACAATTTCCTCATGATATATAAGCAACCAATGTGCATCCTGAATTTCTTCCAAAGTAGCTATGGTATGATCAGCTGTTAATAGTGAGAAGGCAATGTTGGAGAAACTTCTAAAAGTGAACTATAACATAAAGATTGTAGTAGTCTTTGATCTCAAATAACTTACATGTGTTTACCTTCTGAATGCAACACAAGCTACAACTTCTTATAAAGGCTGTTGAACTACAAGGAGGAACTACACCAGGGGAATGAGGGGATGTGGCATGTTTTTTCTCCTGAGATTTAACCACTCAAAATTATATTGTCACTTACTGTATATTACAGTCAATGAGAAATTACAAATACTGGCTAGCAAGACTGTCAGGATGGGAATTCTTTCTGGTTCTGATAAGTGAGAATTAAATATGTGCTGGACATAATCTAGGTTATGAGGTGTCAGTGTACTCACACCAACAATGCTTTAGCCTGGTCTGTAAAATATCAATAATAGCATTGACAGTTACACATCCTCATGTGACAGTATTACATCATCAGTGCATAACATCACCACGAAACATGTTCTGTGAGTCATCTCAGTAGCATATGGCTATCAAGCCATAGCTTCTGACAGCACAGCTCTCAGAAATAGCCACCTTTAAATGTGTAGACCTGCAGGAATTGATGAAGTGACATGAACTGCAAGGTGACTGGAATGGGTAAACTGCTGCCCACTGTAATTTGCAGGGTTCATGCACTACCCTTGCAGGTTCCTCCCTGTGCTCCCATCATCACTGAAACTGAAGTACTCTTCATTAGGCTGAAGTACCATTACATTGGTTACACAAATTATTTTCATTTTTTGATTCAGAGTAATTCTCAGCCTATTACACTGCAGCAGCAAAACTGCCATCTTAAAAAAAGAAATCTGTCATTTTCAAATGAGAGATTAATCTCTTTCCTGCATTTCAAGTGATAATATTAACCCTATGTCCTTTATTTTTGGATGTAATAATACAATAAGGTAATTTACCCTGCAAAGGATATGTCACATACAAAAGGCTTCATTTTAGATTCTACTTCTTCTAACACCTTTGACAGTGCATAGATCAAAATCATTTTAGGCACTAAATTTAGAGTAGAATTCCTGATCAGTCCTGGAAAAATCAGGATCAGAATTCCAAACTTATAATCAAATTAAAGAACTTTAAAAGCAGCATTACTTGTTTCAAGTTTTGCTTTTGTTCTCCCCTGTGACTGCAGACTGACACTGCCTCCAACCAGTTTTTGTGCTGATCTGGGTGAGGAGCTGGATGTGCTGGTTTGAGGTCCCTTGCAAAGAGTGACAGTCTGGCACCCTGTTCAGTGCAGTCCCTCGTGTTTGCAGTTGACGATACCCATTTCTGCCTGAGTCTTTGGAGCAAGTAGGTCTCTAAACTGTGAATGGCTTGACCTGTATCAGGGTGAAAATACTGCTCTGCCTGTTACCAGAGTGCTTTGGAAATCAGCTGTGGGATTTAGCAGGTGATCACGTAAGGCAAAGTCCCTCCAGTTAGACAGCAAATGGTATTTGACGCCACATCGCTATCAGCAATATAGTGATTTAGCAGCAGTCTGGATTCTCAGTACAGCTGTTTCCACGTACTTTAAAGCAAAGTGAGGAAGATTGGATCTTATAATGAGCTCCGAAGAAAGATGGGTAGTCTGTAATTTCAAATGTCTTTACAGTAAAGTTGTATCTCCAAATGTTATCTAGAAACACATCCATTAGTGTAGCATAGCTGTGTAACTACTTAAACAATATCAACAGTACATTAAAATAATTGCTAAATAGAGAAATTTGCTACCTCTAAAGAATCACTTATTTGCATTTATCTTTAGACCTGGAAAACGCAGACTTTTGACTGCCATTTTACTTGTCACTTATGTTGTAATTAGTAAATACCTGACTGGTTATAGCCACTTCATTGTTTATTGAGTTTTCAGTTACTGTCATTGCCAGGTTGTGAGGTAAGTCCACAGAATCATAGAATAATTTGGGTTGGAAGATCATTTACTTCCAACCCACCTAATTTCTGTAATAACAAACTATGGCAGTCTCAGCAAATAATACTGGAATGTTATAGAATTCTTCAGAAGTTTCACTTTTGCTGCCAATGAATCAGTACTCTTAAGGCATATCAATAAAATAGATTTAAATTTTTTATCTTATGAAGGGACATTTTCTTCATTAGGACTTAGTGACAGCTGTTGTGAATGTCAGTTACTTGATGAAATAATAAAGCTTTCCTGTTGCCCATTAATAACCTCTGCTCCAGTCCTTGTGTGTTTTAGTTGGGGCTTTGGTTTTTTTGTTTTATATGGAAAAGAGTTCTCCCTTATCACCTCGTTGTTTGAATGCTTCTAGAAAACAGTAGTGAAAGGTGCCTGATACATTTTATTCAGATTTCCAACAGATATAATAGGAGTTTCTCCTCCAAATTTATCAAAGATGATAAATAATCACAGATAAAGGAGAAAAGAGGCAGTAAAATGAGACTGAATTTAAAATATAGCATGACTGCTGCTTAAAATTATGCTCAATTTTCAAGTTTGAATTTGAGAATGTAAATATTCCAAGGAATGTTTTAGACACAAATTATTTAAACAAATAAAAATTACTTGTTTCTTTGCTGGTTTTATGCAAGGGCAGTGCTCACTGGGAATGGATTTTATGAGCCATGCTATTAAATTTGATTTATACTTCAAATCAGTTTTTGAGCCTGAGTTGCTTTCTGCAAGCTGAGTGTTAAAGTATGCCTCTGGAAAGCAGAGGTGGCTATGCTCTGACCTTCTCTTCCCCAGAACTAATAAATAAGGTAAGACACACCAGGAATACCTTCACATTTCAAGGCTTTTTTTTCCCTCTGAAAGACAAATTTTCTTCTTCATACTGCTTAGCAGAGTGCAGTTATTTGTGTCAAAAAGGACTAATGGAAATTAAGATGAGGATAGAGTGCTAATGTTTTAGAAGGTGATTTTTGTTTATTCAGAATACATAAAACTGCAAAAACATCAGTGTTCATAATAGCAACTACAAAATTCTGACGCATGAGATCACTGTGATTCCCATTTAGTTCTGGATTTCCAGCAAAGACAAAACTCTGTGCCATTATCTATTGTGAGGACAGGCTGAGGGAGCTGGGCATGTTCAGCCTTGAGAAGAGAAAGGACCTGATCAATGTCAGTCAGTATCTGAAAGGAGGTGTCAGAGGATGGGCCGAGCACTGCTCAGTGGTGCCGAGCAATGGGACAAGAGGCAACAGGCAGGAAATGATGCACAGAAGTTCCACCTGCACAGGAGGAAGAACTTGACTGTGCAGGTGACCAAGCACTGGCACAGATTGCCCAGTGAGGTTTTGGAGTCTCCCTCACTGGAGGTTATCAAGAGTCATTGGATGCAATCCTTTGCCATGTGCTGTAGGATGGCCCCGCTTGAGCAGGGCCCACTGCAGTTCCTCTTCCCACCCTCCCCATCCTGTGATTCTGTGATTATTCTTTAAAACAAAACTTATTATCAGTTCTAAAAAGAATAATAACAAAAATATTCCTATTAGTTAGAGGTTAACCCGTGTTTAACACTTGCAAGTCAAGATCAAATTATCTAGCTTTTAAATTTGGTTGGGTTTTTTTTCAGATTTTGCATTTGTGTTCTTCAAGAACATAAAGGAGAATATCTGTAGGTAGTTTAGAGAGAAAAAAGCCACAATCTGTGTGCTATAGTTTGGAGGAGTTGTTTTCTGTTAACTTCTATATGTATTTATAATGACAAAAATACATATGATTACTAAGCATGAAAATGAAAGCAAAATCTATTTAGTTCTATATTGATTTCCAGACACTGGGAAAAATTTCAAAGGAACTGCCTCTTAAGGAAACAAGGTATGTAACCAGAGCACCCTTCCTAGGAGACTAGCAGGAGTTTGCATCATCACAGCACTCTAAGAGTGTTCTGGTAAACCAAACAGCTCATTTGCAATTTTAATATTAATTTGATTTTATAGGCTGAACTAGAGGGGTCAGCATGATATGTGACTTGAAGAAGAACTGGAACTTGATTTTAAAATACATTTGTGTTTTAAAGACATTAAAGACATTCAATAACTGTATTATCTATACATAGTTTCTATCTATCACTGACTTTAAAATAGTTCTATCACATATACTATTCAGTTTTCAGTTAGGTCTGTATTTTTAGAAAGCAGTGCCTACAAAAATTCTTTCTGGAAGTTATCACTATTTTTCCTTTAGTAGTCTTTTTTTTTCTGTAAATCACCATCTCTCCTTAAGTGATCTTCTCTATGTGGAATATCTATGTTCTTTATCATTTTTTGGGGTTTTTTTACATCAAGCCACTGCAGCAGATAAGGGTAGCAGGAGACCTCCCTGTGTACTTGAAGTGCAAACTTGGTGCTGCTCAGCTCCTATTTTAGACAGCTGTTAACAATCCTAATGAATGGATCCCTCACATCAGACACCTCAGCATTATATGCAGAACCTCTGTGCCCTGAGAGCTGAAATTCAGTGGTTTGGGTTTTTTGTTGTTAATGGTTTGGTTTGGTTTTTTTTTTTAATGTATGTGCATTTTCTGGGCTTTTGGGGTTTTTTAAACTTTAGATAAGAAAGGCTTTTCTGCAGGCCTGTCTCAACTCAGTTTTCAAAAAGAAAAAGATCTTGGCACAGAGAAGGACAGGAATAGTGTGCAAAAAAAACCCCCAAACCCAGCATGTGACTTCAGATCCTATGATTTGCTGCTATTCAGTTAAAAATTGACAGTTGTACTCAAATTTTGCCTCTCAAAAACCTTCTCTGCTTAACATTCCACAAGCATATTCAAGGTTTACTAAAACATCTATTTATCTATTATTAGATAGTTTAATGACTTTCAACTTCTGCAGTGTTTATAAAGGACTGTTAAGAAGGAATTGAACTATCTAAAGAAACAGACCACTGATTTGAGGTGTACTGCTGTGAAGGAGTTCTAAAACTAGGCCACTTTTCACTCTTTATGACTGGTATTTAAGCCCAAAATGACTAACATTGACTGCACAATCTTGGGATACATAAGGAGTAAAAAAAAATCAAATAGGAAACATATGGCTTTCTGAAAATACATAGGGGATTTTTTTCTATTTTCCAGTGTACCCAGAGAAGCCACTCTTGTGCTTTGATACAATACAAATAAGTGATTTTAAGAGCAGTTTGTATCCCATAGAGTAAAACAGCGTCTTTGTAATCACTGCAGTTTTATATGTGTATGTAAAAATATATAGGATGTACTTTGACAGTGATTAAGAAATATAAAAGAAATAAAAAGGCAATTCCTTCTGCAGTGTTTTAAAATACAGGAATTATTACTACAAATGTTTTCAAGAAAGAGTGTTGGTAGCTGTCCTTAGGGATCCTGGGCTACGTGAACAGAACCAACCAATCCACAGCCCTGAGTAAATCTCTAAATCTAGGTGGCAGAGCTGGTTTAAAATAAACCTTTACATTTCTTTATCAACTTTTGGTAGAATAGGAAAAGTTCTCCTGTGGATTCTGTTTGCATCAATTATGTGGGATACCTGATACATCCCAAGAATTATGTAAGTTCTCTGGACTGTAAAGGTAGAACTCATAAATTTAGCTGTGAAATTATATTTTGTTCATGAAGGAATAAGACCTCAGTTTGCCAGTGGAGGGGCAAGCTGGTGTGAGAAAAGAAGGTACAGTATTCTGCTGTTACTGCACACAGAAATGATGGTGAGATACTGTAAATTGTAATGCTTTTACTACAGACACTTCTACAAGCCACAGAGAAGGACTTCATAATTTACTGCAAAATCATTCAGTGAGGCATAAATGCAGCACCTCTTGAAGAATAATGTTGTCACTGCTGTTTAAATCTCCAGTAACTCACTTGAGCTCACCATCATTTTAACTGAATCCTTATGCCCTGTCCTGCCCACCAGAGCTGCAGGCAGCTACTTTGGTTCCAAAAATAGGAAAGAATTGGAGTGCAAGGACTTCAACTAACTTTGGCAGTTCAGTCTCCCCTAATATGTGTATCACCAGAAAGTAAGTTCAAATAACATCTGTAAAAGAAGAAGCAAACAACTGCTTCTGGCATTTCACAGAAAAAGTGCAAATAACTCTTGGGTTATTTTTTGCCCATTTTGCCATGGTTTGCATGGGGGAAAATAAATCAGGAGACTTTCTCACATGTGCCTGTATTACACTGTACAATGATGATTTTGAAAGAGAAAAAAAATTCTTTGCGTTTACAAAATTATTTTGAAGCACCAAAATACACATGGTTTGAGCTTATTCAGGAAACATTTTGTAAGGCAAACTGTAGTACTTTGTTTCTAGAACTGTTTGGGTTTTTTAAAGCATTTAATAGGATAGTTTCCATGGCAACATGAACTGAACAGATTGTTCACTGACTTCAGTACATTTCTATTAAACATCTTTTCCCTGTAGTTAGGCCTGCCTTTCCAGGTCTTTTATGTCTTTGGATGCTTATTCATTTTGCTTTTTTGCAGATATCCTTAAACTAGATTGGATTCCACCTTTAACAAAAACAAGTGATGAGAGAACAGAGTTTCACAACCATCCTCTGAATATCCTTTCATTTTCCTTTCTATCCCATATTCCTGTTTTAATCAGTTTCCCTGTATAACCAGAATCTGTAATTCAAATTGATACTGCTGTCTATCAGCAAAGGAGAAATGGACACAGCAGAAATGTTCAGCATTAAAAGCCTAAATGGCACTCTTGGTAATTTTGCTAAGACCTGTAATGTTTAATGCTGCACAGCATATATGAACAAAACTGCTGTTACTGTTGCTGTAGGTCTTTGCTACATTTGAGAGGGAGCAAAAAAAAAAAAAAAGCAATGTCTTATTTGCACATACTATTGCATTTATCTAACTGCATCAGTGAATGCAGTATGACACTGGAAATCTCTCAGTTATGAACTGGTAACTCCCTCTAAGGCACAGAAATGTGTTTCCATGTTTTGTAGCTGTGAGGGTGATGAGGCACTGGAACAGGTTGTCCAGATAAATTGTGGATATCTCATTTCTGGAAGCATTCAAGTCAGGTTGAATCAGTCTCTGAGCAACTCGGTCTAGTGGAAGGTGTTCCTGCCCATGGCAGGGAAGTTGGAACTAAATGATCTTTAATGTCCCAAACCATTCTATGAAATCTGTGACTGCCTGTTCCAAATATTAGAAGAGGCTAAATATATTTTTGAGCATTTTACTTGAAGCTGACCTGATTTTCACATTCCCAAATTCTAAAGTTCTATAAGCACTTGTACAGGAGTGTATCCATTCTACAGTTGCCTGACCGTAAAAGTATGTTTTAACTTTTTCTTTTAATTACTCTAAACATTCCTCAGGCTGGCTAAGGTTGTCTTGAAAGGCTTGTTTTCATGAGGAAATAATTGGATGCTCTTTTCTTCTGATTCACTGATTCCTTCAGATTCACTGATGCCAATTCTTCAGTACTCTCTTTTGGCCTGAATGCCCTTGAAATAAGCCAAATGGTAGATTTCTAATTAAAAATCCAATTGTTAAAAATAAAACCTTTCTGATCTCTAGAAACAAGTGGGCATTATATGGAGAGTCTCCCTGGCAAAGCTGAGAAATTGAATAGCAAGAAGAAATAAATGAACACAGTGAGCACTAAAAACCTTTATCATACTTTAGAACGTTCCAGTGGCAAAGAACAATCCTTGTTAAACCAGGCAAGAGTCATGCCCTCAAGTTCTGCAAACTGAGAATACTCTTTAAAACTGTGGCACTCAAAAATGCCTGGCCCAAAATACATTCCTGAAGTCTTAATATATGTTAAGATATCTGAAACTAATCACATTGTTTTATGTTATCCAATCACCTCATGAGTAGTGTAATCATTATTCCAGAAAAGGCTATAAATACTGCTAAAACATGAAACCTTGGCTGGTTCTTCCACAAGGCATTCTCAGTGAGAGGTGTTATGTGCTTTATTTATTTCTATTTTTCAGAAGAATGTATTTCTATGTAATTCTATAAACTTACATTATTCCTTTTATAATACATGATCTCACAGATCTGAGCAAAACCAGAAAAATATTTATGAATGATTTAGAGAAAAGACTGGTTTGGTGGTTTTGTTTTTTTTTTTCTTTTTTTTCTTTTTTTTTTCCTTAAAAGGGTATTTCCCTCTTGCCTTTCAGTGCTGTAGGGATTTAGTGATTACAAGTGTTCTAGTTCTTGAAGTATTCATGTATAGCCAGTAAAAAACAATCAGTTTACTTTTAATTCAGCTTACTTTTAATTTAGTTACATGAATTTGATTAATGATCATTTTAAAATCTAAAATTCAAAGCTCATGCTTTCTTTGAGTTGTTTTTAATTCAATTTCCTCTGGATACTCTTCCAGAAAAGCCAGATCTTAAATTGCACTAGTGTTGCTTTGCATTATTTCAACAGGAGGCATCAGGTGCTTCTGGAGGCCCCTGGCACTCCTACATGAGCCAAGTACTACCTCAGTAGTTGGAACCACACCACTCGATCTCCTTGCTCCTGCCTATCAGTAAGAGACATTATTCTGGAAGAAGTAATGTACATCTGAAGAACTCAGATGCTTTTTTGGCTTAGTTTACACTAGAGACTTTCCTGGCTCATTCCAAGAATGAGAAAATGCAAAAGTATCTGTGTAAGTCCATTTCAGCTGCACCAAGACACCCATTGCCAGCTGTGGCTTTGTCTTCTGTGTGACCCCCAGCTCCTCTTGTTCAGTGACTACCAAGATGTTCCCCTAAAATTCAGCCATTTTTAGCAGCTCAGCTGTGTGAGGTTGCTTGGAAACCAGTCTTCTTATCCCCCACATTCTCATGACAGATTTCCTATGCAATAACATCACTGCATGACACATTTGTATCCAGACACACATTCTTTTTCCACTTGAGATTCTCTGAGTAAAGGTTGTTGATGCTTCACACAATTTGTAAACAGCATGTGGTAAATCACTGGAGTATTAAATCACTGCCACAGTCAAAATGAGCTCAAGTTTTGAATGCGAGCAGTTCCTCACTCCTGAATTTAGTTATTGATCTTTCCTTTCTGAAAGTAATTTCTCATTTTATTTTTCAGACCAGGCAGCTAGATGGTATTATGGCTTCATGGTAATCTCCACTCCCTTTTTTGCTTCTCTATATAATACTTCCATAATTTCAAATTGGTTGCAATTGCTTTCTTCTTTGTATTTTCTTTATATTTGTACAAGGTATCTCATATAAACTGTGTATACATTTATTTATTAGTAATACAAGTGTTTATATTTTTAAAATGTTACAGAAAGTATCAAGATAACAGCTTGCAGTTGAAGTGAGTTGGTGTCAGCCACTTCATATTTATATGGCTGTCCTTGACTGATGGAGTTTTAGCACTATTGTAGCTTCATTTCTCCTTCTTTTGTTTGTTAACAGTATTGCACTCTTGCCAAAATGATGATGTATTAATTTAGCAAAATAATGAGAAAAGCCAACTGCCACATCTGGCAGAAGGAATATTTGCCATTGACAAAGACAATAAGGTCTCATCATAATCTTTTTCAGTCTCATGTGAGGATCATATGCATTCAAAACTGCAGTGCTTTTATGGACAGTGTAATGTGTCATCAATGAACTATATACTTTGAAATTATTAGGATATAAGTATGATTTTCATGTTTCTGTTTATTTTCTTTTGTAAGTATGAAACTTGTGGTTATTATGAAAGCGTTAGTAACCAAGATTATAATTTCTTTAGCGTATGTACTCTTCTAAAATAACCTCTTTTAAGTGTCATTAAAATTCAAAATTTAACATCAAAATAGCCAAACATATTATAAATACAGATTCTACGTTATAGGCCTAAATCCCTAAATAATAAAGTATAGTACAGACAAAGATAAGGGGAAATTCAGAAGTTTCCTGGGCAGAGAACATTTTAAGAAAGGTTTATGAAAGAATGAGACTTAAAAGGTGATATGGAGACAGAGGCAAGCTGCCTCTTTGAAAAACAGCCAAGCTGAAATAACTGAGCCAAAAAGAACAGTAAAGGGATCTAAAACTTAAAATAAATGAATGGAGCTAGAACATAAAACATGTTGCAGGTGAGGATAAAGTGTTGTATTGAATACTATGAAAGAAAACCAATGAATGATCCAGTCATAATGAAAATTCGGTTTTGTGGGCCCTCATTTTGTCACTAGCTTTAAAATGTCACAAGAAAAGATGTCTTTTGCAAGTAATGAGAAAAGAGGTGAGAACATTTGCAACTGCATTTTGTTGAATGACAACAGAAACACAAATTGACATTCTGTGCCAAGCTGCTTACAAATCTAGAAAAATGTTTGTGGTATTCATGAAGAAAATACAAGCAGAGTCATGCAAAAGTGGAAGACAGGAAGCAAAGTATACAAAACCACCACCCTTAAGTATGGTGGTGTGATAGACAGATGGGTTTATGTTTTGGGTTGTTTTTTAATTCTAAGTCATTCTTTTAAGGTTATCCAGAGCACAGTAATGAGCACACAGCCCTTATCCTTAGTGCAGCATCCAAGCCACAGGAACCTCCCATGTTTCATTTTGTGCCCATTGCCTCTTGTCCAGTCACAGGGCACCAGAAAATGCCTGGATCCATTTTCTCTGCATCTTCCCTTCAGACTTCTGCACACTTTGATGAGATGCCCCTGAGCCTTCTCTTTTCCAGGCTGAACACTCAGGTCTTTCAGCCTTTCCTTGTAAGAGAGATGTCTCAGTCCCTTAATTATCTTAGTGGTCCTTTGCTGACTCTCTTAAGTATCTCCATATGATGTATTACTGAATATATTAAAAATCCAGAACTGAACATTATTCCAGATGTGATCTTACCAGTGTGGATGTAAAAATTATAGGGGAAAGATATATACAACCTTCCCCCCCCCCCCACCCCCTACCTTTTTCTTTTATTCNNNNTCCCCCCCCCCCCACTCTCTGATATTCTTCCTATAAACAAGGAAAACTCTTATCAAAATTTAGTTTTTAGATGTGGATTGAACAGGATCAGTAGAACGGCTCATTTCAACATACTCTAAGGCTTTGTTGTTTTTTATTCTTAAAAATTTTTTTTCATAGGGAGAATGATTTGGCTATAGTTATATTTCACCCTTTTTATAATTTCATACTGCTCTTTTGAAAAATTTTACTTCTTAAATATACAGCAGACGTACAGTGCATTGTAGCAGTTCTATTTATCACATTAGCCAACATTTTTAAATTTATGGAGGAAACTCAACAGTGTACAGTAATGGAGGATACAGGCTCTTA